>JANHGL010000529.1:28862-60715 GCA_024611195.1 Ceyx melanurus
CACCCTCCCCTCGGGAACGCGGACTCCGCACCACCCGCTCCCCATCAGCTGCTCAGAGCCCTCTGCTTGGGCAGCTGTTGGCCGGTCAGCGAACAGCTCTTGACTGGGGGTGCCCCCGGGCAGCTGTTGGCAGCTGATTTGTACGGGGGGAGATCAGCTGTGCTCTCCACACGGCACAAAGTTGTGCGTTCAGCAGTTCCCACAGGCGGAGTCCCGACAGAAACCTGCCGCCCCTCAGGCTGTAGAGAATGCCGGAGCCTTTCCCTGTCCCCCCCTGGCAGCTACGAGAGCCGCTGTGCGCGCTGCGAGCAGAGGGAGCCTCTCTGCCGAGAGGCAGGAGGGAGTGGATGGGTTGAGGAGCATCAGGGAGGCTGAACGGGAGCTGGACTGGTGGAGACAGGCTCTGCCCTCCCTGAAACACAAACAGGCACCCCCTGGTAGCACCCAGGAACAGAGGGAGTAACCAGAATGAGTGGAGGGAAAGAGAGATAGCTCAAGGATGAGGCAGCAAATAACCTCCTTCCTTGCCCACCTCACCCCCCCAGGTGCCACTAACCAAGAGGTGTGTGGCTTTGGCTGGGAAAGACTAGATGCTGCTACAAAGCAGATATGAGGATGTTGGGCTACCTACACCAGAGCTGTGTCCACAGTCAAAAAGGCCAACTGCTCAAATCACATCACCCACAAAACAGAATGTACTCCTAGGGGACTCACTTCTGAGGGGAACAGAGGGTCCAATATGCTGGGTTGACCCTCCTCTAGAGGGAAGATGCTGTCTCCCTGGAGCCCAGATTAAGGACATCAGTAGAAAAAAATCCTAGTTTAGTATGGTCCTCAGACAACTAACATTTATTATTTTTTCATGTAGATACCTTCTCTAGTTGAACCTGCCTTGGCAGGGAGGTTGGACTAGATCATCTCCAGAGGTTCCTTCCAGCCCCTACCATCGTGTGATTTAGTGAAATGTTGATAAACTGCTGAAAATTCAAGCCTGGCCAATGTAGAGAAAAAGGAGCAGAGGCACATGAAACAAATTGCCTAAAAGTAAACAACAGAGCCTTTTGATGGTGCAAAGTATCTAAACCAAGACTTAAGCTGGTAAACAAGGTTCAACTGTAAAGCTGCATCAGCTGTAACCGTTTCATTCTTTTATGACCCACTGTTGTGTTGTTGGTGAGGGGAAATTAAACAGAATTTTCCAAAGAATATTGTAGTTAAAGGAAGCTCCAGAACAACTGTGTGTCCTTTCAAGCAAAATTTATTCAACCATTCACTTCTTCCAAGTAGAGCCAGACAAAAGAATAATAAATATTAGGCAAAGATAACTAATTTGTATCCATCTTGCTTTATGATTACAAAGCTTAAAAAAGCACAGCAACCCCAATACAATAGGCTGCTCTTTTCCAGTGTATTTTCTTCCTTTCTACTCTGTGCTGAGCCATAAATGCTGTTCTGAGGTGCATTATTTTGTTGGCAGTAAGTGCTGCCAGCGTTATTACAGAATCGTAATATTTTGAAATTGGGCAGATCTATTAAATCAGCCAGGCCCTTTTCCCTCCATGGAAAGGATACTGTCTCCCAAGAGAGTTATGTCTTAGTTTAATATAAGACTACCTTTTGATTGCAGCAAACACTGCCCCTTGCTGACGTCTACGTGTGTTACAGTTTGCTTTACCCGTGCAAGTCCTGCGGTATTGTCTCCTGGAAAGGCTTTACCACGGGCTGTGGCTGTTTAACCTCTGTCTGCAGGCAGCCCAGCAGGAAAAGGAACCCACATCACAGCCTCCTCCTCCTAACCAGCCTTCCCCGGGGTAAATCACAAACAGGCTGCAAAAGCACTGACATCTTTTGAGGGTCCATTCCATTAGGCTCTTGCCCCTCTCTTACCACATTTGTCAAAGGTGGTGCTACTGGGCATGCAGAGTACAGCCTTGCAGCACATCTTCTGCACACCTAGTAATACTCCACCTGGATGGATTTACCACCCCCAGGCAAACTGACTTTCCTTTGAATTTATGTTCCTGCCAGGATGAATTTCTCACACGCAGTCAGGCTGGAGCTTTGAGAAAGTATCAGTGCAACTTCTGGGTTTGCAGTGGAGTTGCAGGAAACTCATTAGTCTGAGCAGCAGAAGCTGAGATAGTTCCTCCCACAGGTTCAGACAACCCTTCAGCACAAACCTCTGCCAGTCTGCAGATAAAACCTGGTGTGGGAACTGCACTGATTGCACCTGCAAGCCAGCAGAAGACAGACAACCCACCTAGGGCCTTTTGGTTAGGAAACTGCCTGAAAGATGGGATATGTCAGTTTAAAAGTCTCAGCCTCATAAGTTAAACCTCAGGGTCTCACATCTGGGTAGAATTAGGAGGAACAGTAGGGAGAAAGTACAACCCGGTGACTTCTGTGTAAAAACTGGGCCATGAGCAGGAGTTATTTGCAATGTACACTCACTTCTGCTGTGAAATCACCCTCAGGGACTCAGTTATCAAAATGCAGATATACATTAGTTACCAGATGGAGAGTGAAAGAAGCTCTTCTGTGATACTCCCCATTCTGCACAATAAACATGAGATAATTCAGAAATGGATCTAAAGTTAACTTGAGGAGCATCACAGAGAAAACTAACAAGCCCAGTCACTTCCAGAATTTTTTATTTTGCCAGAATGGCAGAAATCTGTTTTAAAAGTTGGCTGAAATATGAAAGTATTTCAGTTTGTTTCAAAACTGGAAAGAGGAAATCTAACTTATGCTTTCATGTGCCCTGTTCTAGAATCAGGTGCCAAAAGCTGATGCTGATAGTGTTAATGGACAAATAAATTCCCTTTCAGTAGATCTAATCTCCAAAGGTGACTGATAGAGCACATTTCAGAACAGAATTGAGATTGAAGGTGATGTGCTGGGAAGATCTCGCTTGATCTGTAAAAAAGAGAATAAGGTCAGAAATCAGTCTAGCAGTGGTGCTTAACAATTGTTAGTGATCAGACAATATCCAGCAACAAGGATGTTATTATTTTCCACTGTGGCATCTAGGTAAGGCAGCTTACAATGAATTCTAGATCTCCCTGCCTTCATTTGCTGATCATCCCACATTCATCCTTTCAAGTGAGTTAGACTCCTTCATCACATCCATGCACACTGCTTGCTTTCTGAAGGCAATCTGTCAGTTTGCTGTGTTCTCTGCTTAAATTATCATAGCTCGTATGGACCTCCTTAAATCTGATGCCTTTTTGTTGCTATCACTACTGTGCTGTGATTTTTTTTTCTTATCACTCTAGCACAAGAAATGATGGGAAATATTATCATTCTGTCTGCAGGGAAAGGAAATGGTAACTGTCAGTCTGCCCTACATTCTAGAGAGCTCTTCTGCACCCCAGAAACAAAGCATTTGCTGGCAGTTTGACAAGCCCTTTTCTTATAGTTAAAAGGAAAAAAATATCAAAAAGATCAATAGGAAGTGTAAACTGCATGAACTTTACTGAATTGGAATTACTTTCTAGTGTCACTGCAGGCAGGGTTTGACTACAGACTCATCCAAGGGCTTAATGAAAGCTTTGGACACAGTTGTGTCATTCAGAGGAGTCTTTGGAAGTTAGAGGTGACAGAAAGCTAAGTGAGAGCTCAGATTTTGCATCATTTTTCTACATTGGAGATGGCCCTTGGCACAAACACTTCTGATATTTCTATATGTAGAAGGTGTAGGGGGCATTCCCACTGACCACTTTCTCCTGCATTGCTTTTCAAGGCCATTGAGACCTTGGGCCTCATGAACCTGAGATCAAGACTCTGAGATAATCAGAATAGCAATTAATAAAGTTAGACATTATTATTAATTGTAAGTATTTAAATTAAACTTTTTCAAATAATAGGAAATTCAGTGGAAAATTGAGTTTTAGGAAGACTGAAAATATTTGCCTGTGAAGTTAGAAGCAGGCTACAGTTGCAGCTGGAAAAAAAAGAATGCATAAAATAAAAATTATGCAGAAAGAGGGTTAGGAATTTTGCATCAAATGCAATGCTGTATTTGATCCAAAACACATTCTTTTATTCTGAAAAAAAAATAAAATCATTTTCTTCAAATATATATCTATTTTTTAAACTCAGCCACTAACCTGAGCACCTGACTCTATCTTCAAATGTCTTATTATCATGACAACTACTGACTGAAAGGTAAAGCCTCTGTAGGTGTTATTTCAACACAGTGCACATCCCTTAAAGGGCTTTGCTGACTAATGCAGGGAAAAAGGATATCATAAACAAGCAGCATTCTGTATAGAAGTGATGTTCTGCATCCTTGTACTGCTCCATACCTCTGATTACCTGTTGGTTTCTTTTTTATGCTGGACACAGGATATCACTCTTCAGAAGCACTTTATCAGAATAGTTAATGTTACTAATTGCTTCCCTGACCATTGCAAACTCAGGAATAGTGTTTTTAGTGGAGCAGGAACTCAGCACTGTCACTGCTGTTATCACTGTTCTTCACCATTTCTTTTATTTTATTGGGATTTGCAGGCTTACAAATATTCTTTAACTTACCTGCATTTATTGCCTGCAAAGCCCCTGCAGAAATTTTCTCCTTAAAGAACAAACAATGCAAGACACGACATTAGCAGAGGTTAAAGGAAATATTCAGCCGACTGACTAATGGAAGGAAAAATCAATTATATGGACATCTCTTCAAAATCCAAAGCCCTTTATGCTTTTTTTGTTTGTTTGTTTTGTCCTTGTGGATGTTTTATCTGATGAAACATTGCTACTAAAGTACCTCAGCTCGCCTGAAAATAGTATTGACTAGCATATTGTAAACTCTTCTGGGCTAGCACCACGTTTCTCTTTATGTTCAAGCAACTTGATTGTTATTAGGGACCCTGGATAGTGCTTTTAGATAAATAAAAGTGCACCATTGTAAGACAGTAGGGAATTTGAACAATAAGTTCCGACTATGGCAGGAAATAATGGTAAATCACTGTAACTTGTAGTGCTTTCATGTGAAAGTGGGGATGCAAAATGAGAATAAGCTCACTGAAGGTGTGGGAGAACTGCAGTGAGAAACTTTTTCTCTCTGTTTTATATTAGTGCCCAGCAACTCGGCTTCTCAACAACACTTGTGTGAATCCAAACCCAAAAATCAAATCATAATAGACACCATGGAAAAAAAACCTCAAACCTTTCGGGTAAAAATTCTTCGTGGTAATTCTCAGAAGACTTCTTTACCTGTTTTCCCATCTTTTTATATTTAATCAATTTATTTGAGTTCCCCAAATTGTTCAGAACCAGTCTAAATTCTGACCTCATGTTTTTGTTGCCTGAAAATTCCAAGTTGGCCTAATCAGCACAATCTTTCAAGTAAGTCTCCTAAAAAAAAAAAATGATGCTTGGGTAAAAAGATGAAACAGTTTTTCCGTCTCATCCAAACTGAACATTTGAATTTTTCCTCAATTTTTGGTGTTTTGCTAAATCCTAAATCACCAATTATATTTTTATATTGTTTTTTATCACATGCAATATAAATAGCAAAGAATGCTCCCATGGGTTTCAAGTGGAATATTGTGTACAGTCCAAAACACCAGATTTCAAGGAAGAAATCTACCTGAGCTATTAATTATTATGTCTTCACACATGTAAAAAGATTGCTGAAAAAGGAGAAGAGTCTGCAGTGCTTTATCTTTTGCATTTTAATGGGTACTCCATACCATAAAAAGTGCAATATTTACTGTAAAGGGAGGGGCATTCAGGTTAAATGTGAGGAAAAAATCTTAATTCTTAGTTAGAAAGGCTAATAAAGCATTGAAATAGATTACTTGAAAAAGTGTGGAATCTCAGTTGCAGGTGGCTTTAAAAATTTAATCAGAAAAACAGAATGTGAGAAACAACAGATTATAGTAACCTGGGATTAGAACTAAGAAATTGAGACTGGTTCTAGACCTTTTATTGGATAATTTTCTATATACTTTACAGTATTTGTTTCTTATTATAATGCACATGGAACGTGGCAATTTATCACAAGCTGTTGCTGTTCTTTCCATTTCTTTTAGAATATTAGAATTTCTTGTCTAGCAGAAGGTGCAATTTTGAACCACTTCTAATGGTGCTGTTAGGGATCTAAAGGCAGAAAGAAGGGTCAGAGGGTTATATGCAGCTGACTAAATGAGGGTTTCTAGAGGACACTTTCTTGCCAGCAAGAGAATTAGAAGTCACTGCATGGAAGGTTTTAGCAACTCTTGTTGTTCATTAATAATAATGAGGATATTTATCCCATGCAAAAGCGGTTAAAAGGTCATGTAACAACACTAATGGGAAAAAGAATTTCATGTGTTTATAAATACAGCACATTCCATCTCCAAAGAAATCTCTGCAATGGTGAAAATTAACAAATGTTTTGACTGAATTCCAAAATGTATTCGTTTCCTTCTATCACTTTATCATCCCTGGGACTTCACAAAGAATTACTAAGAGAATAAAAAAAAACGAAGTGGAGACTGTTCAGAAACAATTATATTAATTGTTCTCCAGAGCCCCACCATTCATTTACGCAACAAATAAAATTAGTGCCAATTACTGCACAAAACAGACTCTCCAAATTGGGATTGTAGCCAAAGTGTGGGTGTCTGCCTCAGTTTGCTCTGCTGTGGAAGGGTCATCTGCCCAGGTACAACATCACACATTTGTGTTCATGTTTCTTCTTTGCCTTGATCTCTTGGTGTCCTCTGGGGCCTGGTGCTTCACCAGAAGATCAGGCAATGGGTGTTATGGGCTGAACAAACAGAGTGAATATTAGTGACACCCCTCAGTATTTTGTCACAATGCCTTTTGAGTAGACAAAAGTGACAAGGAGAGTTGTAAAAATGTCAGTATTTCTCTTATTGCTGACAGTAAGGATGGTCAAAACATGGAGGAAGATGTGCAAAGACAACATAAATTAGGATGTGCTCATAGACCCTGAGCTATCACTGTATGCCTATTATAACTATTATTTTTTGTGTGTGTGTTCCAGTGCATCATACCTCTCAAAAGTTTTGAAGTAGAACTGAGGCAGTGAAATTGGATTAATTTCAGTCTTCACAAACCTGCTGGTTACTTCAGCTAGCTATAGACATATGCAATTAGATGAGGCAAAACACAATAAAATCCAATTTCTTTCTTGCAGGCTCATTTTCTTTTTAAATGTTTCTTGAACTTCCATCAGGAATCTTATTGTTCTTGGGCACGTGTTTTTTCTTTCCAATTATGATGATAAGCTGACGTCATATTCTCCCCTTCTTAGATCTTTCCTCTCTTCCTGAGCTGGTCAAGAAATTGGAAACAAAGATTCTTTTATCATTCTGTTCTGCTTTCCTTATCTCAGAGCATCTTGCTTTGCTCTCCTTAACTAATCATAGGCATTTTTTTTCAAAGCAAAGGGACAGTAGAAAAGAGATTTATTGATGTATTAAATATTAGATATATTTTCAGATTTTTGCTCTTCTCAAGAGATTTTCAGGTGAATTTGATCCTCAGAGTAATCTTGTTCATAGATAACTCTCTCAGATTCAATCTTTTTTCTCCTCCATCTGACCATGATGAAGTAATATATAGCAGAAGATAGCCAGAAAGCATCAGAATACATACTGTTACAAAAATGAAACTGAAACTCCTAAACCCTGTATCGGGTTATCATAGACTTACTGAATGCAGTTTGGAGAGTTAAATCTAGAAACAAAACTGCGTTCCAGCTGTGAAACTCATGCAGGTTGTTTTCTTTATCCCACACCTTTAAACTTCCCAGACCTTCCTGTCACAAAAAATAAGCACTCTCAGACACAGGCACAGCACAGGTCTTTGAAAGGACACCTTAACTTTGCTTTTCTTTCATAGTAAAACAATTCCAAGTGAAAGCCACACAATGTAATTTTATTTTTTGGCATGTACACAATACAGCCCTTACCAGTGCTTTAACTGGGCATGGCTGGAGGTGGTTGTGGCTGTTCTGACCAGCAGAAGCTTCTATTTCATTTAAAGATGTAGAGATGCTTTCAGATTTGCACAGAGACAGGATGAGATGGAGAGCAGCTCTGCCTCCCAAAGCTGCAAACAGGCTTTTAGACTATCTGTTGTTGAATTCCAACAGTTAGACTTTTTCTGCAGTTTTAACATTTCTAAATTCACATTTTTATCTTTCCCACCACCTGAGAATGCCATCTGCTGTTTATCTCAAATATAACCAACTTTGCAGAGCATATTTACTTGGGATGTTCTCAAATTCCATTTTGGTTGGACTTGGTTTTTCATTATATTTTATTTTTGGCTTATTTATTTACTGATGAAACTGTGCATAGTGCAAACCACACATGGATTTTTCTGTACTTTTCCCTTCTGTTGTAATCTGTCAAGCAGTGTGATTTAGAACAAAAAAAGATATTTCTTTGCTTGAGCTGCTGGTCACAGTTCTCATTAGCACCCCTCAAGTGATAGCTCACAGGGATTAAGTCACACTTGAAATGTTTATTTTTGATTTAGGACACAGCCAGTGCACAACTCAGGATCAAGTTACCCAGAGCAGTTATTATCTATTTTCTGCAGAATATACTGGTGTGACTAGCAGGATACACAGGGTTGCATTTTCCTAGGAGACAGTGACTTTTTGACAACAGGTTGGGGTGTTTTGGGGTATTTTTTTTTTTGCAAACTGTCAGAGAAATGTGTTCATTTCAAAAGAAGCCCTGTTAGGAAGTCTCTTCAAGCTCCATGTGGAAATCCAGAGTGGACTCTGATTACAGCACACTTCAAATCAGAGTAAAATGTTGATGAGTACTTATACCCCTAAGGTATTTTGATGTGGACCCTTTCTCAATCTATTCTTTTAGTGGTAGCTCAATTTAATTCTTTCAAGTGTGAGATTCAACTAACTTGCTGTCCAACCATAGCAATCAAGGCTCCAGCTACAGCTCATGGAAAAAAAAATAGTTGGATGGGGCAGGTACCTGTCTTCCAAGGATAACACAAAACTGTCTCTGCTTCTCCTCTGACTTAGTGGAAACTTGGGCCACTTGCTTGGTAAAACTGAAGTTTTAGATGGTTAAATTAAAAAAAAAAAAAAAAAAAAAGGAAAAAAAATTGAAAGGAGTCACTAGTGGTATGTTAAGGTCAATATTCAATATTGGAGCTAATACTGTTTATCATCTTCATTTACAACCTGAAAATGAGTGAATTCCCAGCCAGCTTGCAAATGATACAAAACCAGGAGGAGTGGTTGACAATGAGGTGTTGATATTACCTGTTAAAGAGAACTCAGTAGGCTGTAAAAATGGTCCAGGAGGAAATTAATGAAGCTCAGAAAAGGGAAATGCAATGTCCAGCACGAGGAAGATCAATCCTGTGCATCAGCACATACTGGGGGCTCTAATTGCTGTGTGGAAATGCCTTCAGGGGATTTGGGGTGGCTGAGTGGGAATAAACAAGATAGAGTTAGACTCTTTTCAGTGGTGCCCAGAGACAGGCCACGAGGCAAGAGGAACAAACTCTAACACATGAAAGTGCACTTAAATATAAGAAAAAAACTTTTTACAGATCAAACCTTGCAACAGGTTGCCCAGAGTTGTAGTGGAGTTTCTATCTTTGGAGATACTCAAAACACAACTGGACATGATCCTGAGGAACTTGTTACAGCTCCTCATGCTCAAGAAAAAAACCTAGAGACCTGAATTTCTGATGCAACCTCAGCCTTCTCTCAAAGCAGAAATGTTACTGTACAAACAATCCCAGGCTGGCGTTTTCACTCAAAGATGCTGAATTTGCTGCTTCTTTGCTGATCAAGGAACCCAGAGAATGGACCTAGGACTTCATTCAGCAGCCCAGACAGAGGTGATCTACTGCAGGTTGGGATGACTCAGTGTAGCCTGGACAGCCAGACAGGGCTGAGAGGAGATTTTTGCATTGTTGACTTAGCAGGTAAAGGTTAGAAGATAACTGCATGTTTCTGCAAAGGCAACTCAAGCCTCTGGTGCTTTCTTTGAAGAAGGAACTGGTATAAAAAATAGTGTGCTACTAATTGACACCTGCAGCAGTGCTGCTTGAAAATGTTGATGCCTTGTAAAATGTACTGAATAACATAAATATTTCAGCTGACTTTGTTAGAGACCTGCTTTCTTGTGTAGTGAGTGCGTGCAGAGCACAAAAAATGAGAGTTTGAGCTTTTACTTAGATCAGGATGAATTAGTGAAGATCTTGGTTTAATTCCTGTAGTGGCAGCTTCTTTGATAAAAGATTTTTTTTATTGTTTTTTTTCAGTTTAATGACATTTCAGCCAACATCTGAACGGTGCATTTCTGAAAATCTTGTTTTAAAAATATGCAGAATCAATTAGAACACCAAGATTTCAGTCTTGGAGCTGGAAGTGGCTAGAACATAAGGCTGGAAATCAGGGGACCCAGGTTTATCTCCCTTTTCTGTCACTGGTGTTTTATGTTATCCTAGATAAGTCGTTTTACCTTTCTGTGTCCCTTAGTCCCAGT
This sequence comes from Ceyx melanurus, assembly GCA_024611195.1. Classification (NCBI taxonomy): domain Eukaryota; kingdom Metazoa; phylum Chordata; class Aves; order Coraciiformes; family Alcedinidae; genus Ceyx; species Ceyx melanurus. The sequence goes on from JANHGL010000529.1 coordinate 39,353, forward strand.
TGTCAAATAATTCTTCCTTCTTTACCTCTGTGGGATATCATAAAGCATGTGAAGTGTCCATGTTTTATAGTATTAGTTGCCATAAATGTATCTTAGGCTGTCAATTTTATGCTGGTGAGGGTGCATTTTGCTAGAGAATCCCAACAGTTATTTTGTCATTATTCTGCATAACAGAGCAGAGTCAGCTCGCAAATTTTCAGAAATATAGATTTTGTTTGTGTGGAGTTTTGTGTTTACGCTGTCACAGGGATGGGCCAGGGACAGGACTGTTTAACCTCTAGCAAAATTAGGGGAGGATGAGGGTCAGAGCCAGGGTGGAAGGTGAGGCAGTTAGTGTGTGCTACCAAGGTGATGGAAGGAATGAGGGGAAAGACTTCACTTTCTGGCAGTTAACACCCATCCTGAATCCCTGACTCCTCCTTTACCATCACAAACATCCAGCAGCCATGGTTATTTTACTAACCCAACTGTTTGTTGCCCAGAACAAGTATTCTGATATTCCTAAACCCAGCTTTGTAATAAAGGCAGTGTTAGGCTCAGCTACTTGAGGTTCAATTTCATTTCCTAAGTAAAGGCATCCCCAGGTGCCCTGAGCTGACATCCACAGCACACAACCTGGATGAGCCCCAGACCTTCTTGGAGAGGCAGCTGAAGATCAGTTACCTGAAAGCACTTTGAATAGTCCAGGTAACTAGTGCTTAGATTATTGAAGTAGAACCCTGTTCTTGTGTTTCTAGAGTTTATTTGAAAGAAACTCAAAATATAGCCATAGATGAAATATTTTGTGTCCACTACCTGCTCTTAATTATGCAGTGTAGTCTTGCTCAGAGCATCAGCTATGATGTTAATGTCTCAATTTTTGAGAGTCTCATTTTTGGCCTTGGGCTGTTCTTCTGCACCATAATTAACATGCAGAACTATCAGAATACTTGAGCTGTTAGGGATGGAATTTACAGGACATTAGATGTCTTGGGTATCTAATAACCTACCTGAAGATAGGAGCCTAAACACCTTTGTAATTCTGTTTGTTGTTACTCCAGTATTATGAAGGGCACATAAGAAGGAGAAGAAATGAAAAAGAAGAAATCTCTCTGGCAAACAGAGATTACAAACAAACAAAAATTCCAATTTCAAATAATCTCCAGTGGAGATTTCAAGCCTAATTTGCTCATTATAATGGTTGAGTGTTTTCCTCTAATTGGTAGTTTGGAGTGGGAGTACAGACTTTTTTTTGTTCTCTGATTGCCTCGGACATTGTTAGAGCAATGTTTGGATTGATAGTCTGGCACCTCACTCCCACTTTTTTCCTCATACTACAATTTCAGAGTCAGTTAAGTCATATGATGACGCTCTTTAATTCTCTTATAAATAACAGGGTTTCAGAATGGGAGAACTGCTGCTAAGAAATTATAGCCCAACAGAACAATTTGGGCATTACTTTGGATGACATACAAACATCTTTTATTTCAAAATTATTATTGTGGTGGTTTCATATAATCTTTGATTAAATTGAGAAGTTAGCTTCAGAAGAACTATGGCGAGTATAACCCAGTTGTGTACAAACTGGTTTAGTATTGGCAGTGTGTAACCCTATAGAATTCTGTTTCAACTCCTCTAGGGTTTTTTTCTCATATTAATAAAAAAAAGCAAACATACACAGAAGGAATTAAATTAGTTTTTGAGCAGAAAAACATTTGTATGACAAAATCACAATTTTGCAAATACCACAGTTAACAACTCTGTGCTAAGAGCTCAAAACAAGTATCTTGAAGTATATGTTACATGGACCAGCTAACTTCTACCCCTAAGTTGACAGATATTTCACCCCAAATACACCTCATCCCACTGATCACTCTTGCAGAGTTTCTTGTATATCCTTTGAAACATGAATTAGCTTGGTGATATTTTTTTTTATGCTAGAAAAATGGCCTAATAGTAAATGTGCAATGCATACAAAATGAATAGCATTGGTTTTTTTACTCAGAGTTCTGTAGACACTCTAAGAACACAATGGGATAAGTGCTCATCTCACCTGCAAACCAATGTGCATTTTCTCTGAAAATTCATCAGCTAGTCTTATCATTTTGGTCTCTATCCATTTGTCACTGCCTGGCAGTTTGGGATATACAGTAGGGTAAACCTGAACATGTCTTGTTCTGGTTTTGTGTGTCTACACTGTCTTTTGTGGGATTTATAGTATTGGAGATGTAGTTATGCAATAAATTGTCCTAAATGGTACGATGACCCCCTAGAGCATATAGGACAAACATAGATGGCTGGTAAATATCCTGTAACAGGGGTCTGGTGGCAGTGGCCTTCTGGAGCAGCAACAGGAGACCCACATGGGTTTCCCTGAAACATCTCAAATGAGACCAGATGCCATCATAAAAGCAACTGAATCATTTCCAGGGAATTCTTATTCTGATCTACTTTAGATGTGTATACTGAGGTGAAATTAATTTAATCTTAGATCTTTATCAACAGTAAGGACAGACAATTAACTTTCTACTGCGATTGAAAAATTGAGTTTCAGTCTACATATGAGATATGTATAGGTAGATAAAAATACATACATTTCTGAAGTGATTAATGTTATGAAAGTCTGGCTCTGTTCAGTCAATGAAAATCTGAGACCAGGTTCAGTTCCCTCAAAAGTATCTAGCTCTCTTTCAAATAATCAAGAGCAAGTCCATACATGATGGGCAGATAGTACATGAGACCCAAAAGTATCAGAGGAGGTAGAAAAAAGATTTTTGAAGTCAGGATGTCTGAAGAGCTGCACATATTGTAGAATAATTTGGCTGGAAGGGATCTCTGGAGACCCATCAGGTACAGCCCCCTATTCAAATCGGGTCCATCAACCTGCAGAACCCTGTAAGCCCCATGCACCAGAGCTGTGTGGAGAGGGCTGGTGGACTGCAACACCATCATCTTTACCCTTTGGGCTACTTGAAATGGATAGGCCCTGATAGATAAGCTGCAGCTAATCTCCTTATTTTAACTCAAATCCTTTTTTTCTTCACTTGAAAACAAAGCTCTTCCAAGCCTGTATAAACTCCCCATGCCTTCTTACTGCTTTCAGAAGCTTTTCACTATAATGACATTTTTATAAAAGAACACATATTTTAATTGACAGAGGAGTCTTTTTTGGCTGGTGGCAGGATACACTAAACTGAAATAATGGATTTGCAGCACACATTTCAATATGTAAAGAAAGATGGACATGTTTAGAAGCAGGAGGTGTTTCATTGCCTACATGAGAACTCACTGAAGAGAAGCTGAGAGAATTAGGAATATCATTTGTTAATGTTTAGTCTTCTGTAGTCTTCACATTTAGGTACAAAAGCTTTTCATCCATTCGGTAAAACATAACACAAAAGCAAACAATTTTTATAAACAAGGGGGAAAAGTTTAGGCACAGACTGTCAGCTGGTGGAAATGCAAATGCTTCTCTTGGTTTCTCAGCACCAGTTCCCGTCAGCACTTTCCAAGTTCAGCTGTATTCTCTAGTGCTAACACCTCTGAGTTATTTTGTTTTTTTACCCACAATCTCTACTGAAATTATTTTTTAAAAGACAGGATGTTGATTAGTATTTTAATGAGAATTGTTTCTAGTGACAAATATGAGTGGTTTTGGTTTCAGTTTTTCGTTTTGTTTTGTTTTTTTTTTTAACCATTTCACATAGTAGCATTAATTTTTTGTGAAATGTAACTAATTAAAAAATAATGCATATATATATATTTGTAAATAACAGGTTTTCGCTGTTATCAGCAACAAAAAATGTTAAGTGCTTCATTTCATAATGAATAATTGAAAAAAAATATAATTATTTGTCATAAAAACAACAAAAAATTTTCTCACCATGTCTATTAATAGCATCTGTTGTTCTTATTTAAAATCTACATGGAAATGCTTATATATAAAGTGCAAATGTTTTATTTTTATTCATAAGAAATTTCAGGAGACAAATGGCTTCTTTGCATTTCACCAATGCAAAGACCAAAACTGCGTAGTTGGGAATGTAACACTCTCTGCAGTGACTATGTGCAAAAAACTATTTGAAACTGCTCATTTCTTTTTCTGGTTTAGCAAAGCCTCTGATCATCCCGTAACTATAGCAACATAACCACAAGCTGCTCAATTTTTGACACTTTTTGTGCATTGTCTATTTTTTTTTTTCCATAATATATAAAGATAATGAGATACAGGCACTCTGCTTTGTTTGCCTTGTTAAGCTATATTTAAATAATAAGTGATAAACAGCATGAATTAAAAAACCTTCTGTCTCTAAATGCTCTTAATGTTATTTACCTGAAGACTTAGAGGAGCTGATACTTTTTCCTGAGTGCAGGCACATAGTCCCATTTGAGATTCCCTAGGGGCACCCATCTGGTACCCAGCTGCCACAGTAGAAGGGTAGGTGTTTGGGAGCTGAAAGATCCCTTAAGTGCAACTAGACATCCAAGTCTAGGTGAGTAAACTGCACTGAAGACTGACCACCTTTCAGAAGATGAGTATTGCCTTAACACCCAGGTACTAGTAAGATCCAGCCTCCTGGAACATATTGGGCAGGGCTATTTCAGGTCCCACAAAACCCAATAAATTGCTTTTCCCTCACAGGTTCTTCTTTTTGGTTTGCATTATTTCAATATTTGAAAAGTTAGGAGGGGAATTTAGGGATTTTCCTGTCAGGTAGAGTTTTAATTCATTTTGCCTGTACAGAGGCTACTTAGGCAGTTTAAGAAGTTAATGATAAAATGAGAATAGATCTAATTACATGTTGGCAAGGTCAGTTTTAAGAGAGGGCAGACATCTATCCCGAGGGAGATTGGCCACTGCTAAAGAAAACATTTTGCAGCATTTTCCATCGTGACCCCCAAAAGTCTAAATGAGTAATACATGTCTGCAATTAAATGGATCTTATATGACTACATTAGGATTCTATCTATATTTTTACATAATGTCTAAACTCAAACCAGTATTTCTTTGGGGTTTTGTAATCATTCCAATAAAGAAAAAAGTCTCACACTATGTCTCAGAGCAAAGCTGGTCAAACTTTTGCTTGGGGAGATAATGGTTTTATCTCTAGTGAGGTCCACAGAATTATTCTTTTGCAAAACTGCAAAAGCAACTGATTTTCTTTTTCTTAAACTTTTCCATTTTTGAATCAACTTCTCCAGATGAAATACATGAAAATCTGAAAAGCTCCCTTGTCTTTTTTTTTTCATTTTTACATATTTTTTGTGCTCATATAGACACACAAAGAAATTTTTTTTCACCTTCTAGTCCTTAATTTGCAAATAATAAACTATTAATCTTATTTCCTGTCTGTGATCATAAATACCGGATTGTTCATACAAATGAAGTTAAAGAAGAATATTATTTTAAGACCAGGATATAACTACACGAGCCTGCCTTTCAATCAGAGTTTCTGTTTTGTTGTGTTTTGGTTGGGGTTTTTTTTCTGGTCTTTTCTGTACCACTACAATAAATTACTGTCATCCAAAGGGAGAGGAAGGAGTAAAAACTACTTATGTTCTGTATCTCCTGAAATCAACGAAAGAACAAGATTATTTAAATTACTTAACAATGTATCTAAACCTGTAAGGAGTGAATAATCACAAACAATGGCTAAATAATAGTATTTCAGTCACTCAAGGGCAAAATATATTAGCATTGTATCATATCACATACGCAGTGATAAAATGGAATGCTTGCTTACAGAAAATGATCAGAAGAGTTTAAAGTCAGCATTTCTAATAAAGAATACACATAATCAGATAAAATAGCTACGAGCATTTGTAGTCAAATCTGTTACTGTTTTGGTTTGGTTGGTTGGTTGGTTGGGTTTTTTTCTAGTCTCAGTGTTAGCAAAAGGCATAAATATAACTTTGCTTTCCCTCTTTGTCACAGATCTCCCAAACCATCTTAACCCAATTGCTAGCCACCAAAACTATAAACTTACTACCTTCTCTCTACCAATTCCCACCTCCACAAGCTCTCAGAATTCAGTTTTGCTTTTCTCAAAGACAGACAGATGACAATATTAACCAGAAGTGTTTCCCTGGGGCAGGCATTTCTGACCAGAAGCTCACCTGGTTTTACTTCCTTCCTGCATTTTCTCTGTCAGGAAAATGAAAAGCTGCAGATCCCCCCCAGACAGCTCGATGTTCTTACTCCAGAACACACTCTCTCCTCCTTCCTTACTTAATGGGGGTGGTCCTGAGGCTCAGGTCTTGCCTATACTTCAATTAAACTCCAGTATAGTCTAGCCAATACTTTTGGAAAGAGCTGGGATTTGTGATTCAGCACTATTGAAATCCAGACCTGTATGTTAAGATTATAACTTTCTTGTCTTGCTAGAGCAGTTACCAACAGCAAGTAGGGAAAAAAAAAAGCCCATTCAGTGGTATTGATTTTGCTAATAATCTTGTTTCAGTATGTTAGAGCTTTTTCTATAAAGTACTTGGAACACATTTGAAAAGTCTGGCTAATGACATGTGAAATCATATATACAGTAAAAACTATTGCACACGACGAAATGTGGCCTTGCAGTGTTATCAAGTGGCCTTGCTTCATTACAAACGTGGTAGAATCAGCACGGCTGATGGAGTTTAAACAAGAATTCACTGCTGTTTGTTTTGATTCAGCAAAGATAGCTATGCCAAAGGTGGTGCATTTAGCTACAGACGTTTAGACTCAAGGAGGGAGATTAAGGGGAGCCAGTATTCACGTAATAATACATTTTCTTTAAACCTTAACAAGTACACCAGTGATTTAGCAAATTCACCAATTATTCTGAAAACAGAACACAATGTAAAAAACTGAATATAAATACTTTAGTATTCAATACAGAGATCTTTTAGTTCAAATTGTCTTTCAAACAGCTGCTGTATCTTTTTTATGCAGCATAAACAACCTATGAAATTACAATTTAGATTAGTCTATATTCATTCCTCTCTATACATGAAGTAGGAGCATAGAAAAGTACCAGCCTTTGATTTTAGGTGTATAATTCAAGTCATGTTTTGGGCTTAAACAACTTCTGTATTTCAGACGTGAGTTCTGTCTCTGTCTGTTCTTTCCTTAATACTGATTTTTGTTGGTTGCTTGTGAGTTTTGTTTTGTTTTGCTTTGTTGTTTGTTATGTTGTTTGGCTGGGTTGTTTTTTGTTGGGTTTATTTATTATTATTTTTTTGCAGAGTGGCAGCAATTAAAGCAGCACTAAGGGAAACTAAACTGATCGTGCATGTCATACATTAGGAATTGATTTACACTTAGGACTCCACTGTAGAAGAAAAAATTACTGCTAGGGGACTTATACTGAATGTTATCTCCTCAATACATTATCAGATTTACACTTCATATTACATATAGAGTTATTGACACTTAGACTCTATTACTATAAATGGGGCATTACTGGCTTCTAGTGTGCCATATGTCTAATTGCATTGGGTAATGGTATATAAAGTAAGAACTACTGGGAATGTTCAGATAATCTTCCTTAATTTAATAGCATTATGAAGTAAAAGTGAGTTCCTTTTTTAAGAGGAAGCCAGATGTTGATCCAAGCACGCCTTGTCAGAAAGCAGCTTCAATCACTTGGACATATTTTACTGAAGATGGATATGAAAGGTTTTTATATATTTCATTGTGCTCATCTGTGCCTTCTGCTTCTACCTTGATTGCTCTGGCAGAACAGGTCCTTTGTGTGCAAGGAAAAAACATTCCTTCTATTTAGACATGATCATTTACTTCACTTTGGTACCACTGCAAGTAGTGTCAAGGTAGGAAAGAGTGGAATTTGGTTCTTTTGATGGATAACATATATGACTTTATTAGGGTAGAAGAGAGAAAACATGTAAATGTATCTTGTCAGTCAATATCTTCCTGATACCAGCTTTGAAATAAGTATGATGACTCTATATTTAGATTAAACTTACAGTACAAGGTGTTAGATTTGTGAAGTCACCAGGATCTACCACTGGAAAAGGCCATTGAGATACTCTGGATTTGTTGAAAATTAAATTCATAGATATTAGCATAAATAAGATATGTTGTGATTGACCAAGCTTCCAACTTGTTTCTGACAGTTACTAGTGTGTCACTGTGGTCTGGTATCAAAAGATCATCTTGTTTATGATTAACTTTGAGCTCATACTTGTTACTTGCTAAAGTAACTAAGGGTTTATATGAAAATGGGCACAACCATTATTAAACTTTATGTACTTTTTTTTTATCCCTTTCTATTGGTCAATAATAATGCCCTGATCTAAAAGTAAAGCAGAAAAGAACCTAAAAGTCATCAGAGAAGAATTATTTATCAGTCAGGGCACTGCAATTTTTGAGTTATTTTCAAGGACTGCCCCTGACCCAAATGCATTAAGTTTTTCATGCCAAAGGTGATGATAAATAAGGTCGAGATCAAGAATAAATGTTATAGTAAGTATAAATGAGAAACAGGAGTTTCTGGACTCTGAGCAGATCAAGAACAAATACCTGCAAACTGATAAGATCAAAGCTTTTTAATATCGGGAATCAAGCACCCAGATCAGACTGCTTTTTTTTCTAATGAAATTTTCAACGATCAGATTTTTCTCTACATACCAATTTCAGCCACGCAGAGGGAAAATGAGCTGCTTTGTGTCATTAGTGCACTGAGGGCTGTCAGATCAACACCCTTTACCTGCTGACCTGCCTATCCACAGAAAGTAATTTTGCAGAATGCTGCAGGAGAACTTGACCAAGCCCACAGTGACCAAAGGAGGAGCTGCACCTCACCATTTAGCATTTCAGAGCACAGGAAACCATTTCAGAGCTATTCTGTCTCTCACCTCCCCAGAAGTCATTGGTGTTACAGGAGGCCCCATACTTCTTTAAGAGGAAAAAAAAAAAAAATTCCTAATTTTTAGCTATCTGTTATGAATTTCCAGAAGCTGTGAACTGCTGAAAGCTGTGTCCTACACCTCATCCTCACCTACACCCAGATGGATTAAGGGGACTGGAATGCTCTAGATTCTATCTGTGTACAACTTTCTCAGTAATATGTTACAGGAAGAAGTTAGGTATATGGCAAGTAAGAAATTATTAATATCTGTCAAACATTTTCCAGGAAGTTTTTTAGAGAGAAAATTGTGTTTTCATTAAACACGTGGCTACAGTGTCTGCTTCCCACAAACTTGCAATTTTCGTCAGGTAACGAAAGCTTCAGGATTTTCATCAAAAAGGCAATTTTCCACAGGAAAGAATTCTGTTGTTTGACTGTATCTAGAAATTACCAATTTCAAAAGATAATTTGCTAAGCCGAGTCACAATGAATATGATGATTTACAATCAACTCTAGCCCTCACTTTGGAATCTGAGCAGTCTTTACTAAAAGAACTGATGAGCACATGCAAGGCAGAAAGGGAACAAATCCAACACACCTTAGCATCTTGTAACTGCACGCAGTGCTCTGTGAAATTCCCATTTCTCCTATTGCAGCATCCACCCTTTTTTTTCCCCCTCACTAGTGCCTGAAATACATTCTCCTCCTCTGATGTCAGTATGAAATGAAAAGTCGTTTGCAAATGCAAAAGAGAAGTTGAACCAGAGCATCTAATCTGAATAATAATCAAACCCTTGATGTTAATTGTAATGAAAAGGCTGTTTAGTTTTGGTTTAATGCTAAGATTTTAGTGCACATTAACCTTTTAATTGGCATCTTAAAGGAAAGGAATACATCCCATAAAGCTTTGGACATTTGCATCGCTGTAAGATGCACACACAAATTGGATATCATGGAAGGGATGATCTCTGTTTGCCTTCAGGATTCATTTTAGTCTTAACTGGTTTGATCCCACTAGTTTGTCTGCACAGCTGAAGGCAGAACTGGAACTTTGTAAAGCAGGCACATTTTTCATTTCTTCTGCTTTTTAACTGTAATAAAAGAATCTTCCCAATTTCCTTATAATCTGCTTCGTGTCAATTCCCTCAGGTTGCCAGCTTCATTCTAATTCTATTTTTAAACAAAGGTAGTTGGTTCTTGTTCTTCTTAGCTACCCTTTGCTTAACCTCTAATTTGAAACTGCCAGTCTTTCCTGTTTGTCACTTAGAAGAAATGCACGAGTAAATAAGAAATGAGCTCTTTGTAAAAAACAACAAGAGTCTATTTTTTCCTTTATTGGCTTGTCCTATGCATCTTTCTGAATATTTCACTTTGCTATTGCATGGTATCCGGCAATAAATCCATCAAAACCCAGAAAATGCAAAAATTGAGGTTGTGGGTGTAATAGTACTTCAGACTAACAGTGCACAGTAACATATGAGAGTGAAATCTAGCTCTTGTATAAATCAGAGGCAAGGTTGTCATTTCCTTCAGTAGGACAGGACTTCATTTTGGTGTCTGTAGGAACTAGGAGTGTAAGTAATCTTTCTTTGCAAATTCTGCATCATTCAATACCCCAAATTCAAAATGTTAATTAAACAAAAAAATATACACACTTTACCCCAGAAGCTGCAATCTTACATCATTTCTTTATAACCATGACCTAAGCCATTCTTTTTACTTTCCTTTTAAGATCTTAGGGATCATTTAAGACAGATATTTCAAGAGTCACTGTAACTCATAAGAGAAAGCACCCACTACTAACCTTGAATAACTAAGGATTGGAGCCAGAAAGAGGACAGGCATATAATGATGAATGGTAACCAATTCAAATAACTCTTTGCCTAGAGGTTATTGGAATAACCTCTAGGCAAAGAGTCTTTATAAAGTGTATTTACCGTGAACTAAATATGTGTTCTTAGCAAAGAAGTAAACCTCCTGCTCTTCTGTGGGAGAGCAATTTTTAATTTCCTATGAAAAACACGATCTGCTTTTTTTTTTTAATTTAACATTATTTATTGAAACAATTATTGTCATTATTATTTTTATGTATTACTGGTGTCCTAACACATTCTAAAGTCGTCTTTAACTTCGCTTACAGATGTTATCTGCAGCCCATTACAGTCAACAAAAATTGCTGCCCAGCTGCACTGTAAGGGTTTGTTTCTCCTGCTCCTCAATTCCCATGGAGTTCTTAACACTGACTTAACTAGGAGTAGGGCTTGTTTGTAAATTCGTATTCTTGATTTCAAATACAAATGCATATTTCATAAAAAGAGCTGTTTGATGATAATAAATATTCTTATGCTGGAGGACACAGCAGTGAAGAAATTATATTCCAGGGAAACAAAGTACAGGGTTTTTGTGAAGAAGAAACTTCATGCTTGTGCTCAAAACAAATCAGGAACTCAAAAAAAAGCTGTAATTTAGGTGATGGTGATTCTGATCTATCTGTATTTTTAAAGTATAGGCCAAGAGGTTAAAAACATGATAATATGGTGCAAACATTTCAAGTAAGAATGATTTAGTCATCTAGATAATATGATCTCTTCAGAAAGATTGAAAGAAACTGCAGCTATTTGAGCTGAACAAACTGAGAGGTGGACAAGATGGGGAGAAAAGAGCCTTCCTTGTTCAGGATGGATGCAAGGGACAACTAAAAAGTTAAATTTAACCAGGAAAAAACTGAAACTAGTTCAAACAATAGGAAAAAGTTGCTGTCAAGGTGATGAAATATTAGAATAGATTATTTAACCTGTTCTGAAAGATTTCTGGAAGGAAAATAGGAGTTAAAGTGACATGGTATAGCTTACCCCATTAAGGATCAGTTGGCTGGATGAATTCAGTATTTTCTGGCCTCTCATGGCTTGTTCTCCTCTGCTAAGAAAATGTTTTCCTGTTACAAATAACATTTATACTTTTTACAATATACGTTTATACTATACAAACTGCCTTTGTTGAAAAATGAAATGTTTTGCAGTAACGTGCTACATTTAGGAGAAATCTGTTGGGATTTTGATTTATGCAATTTGAAACTGACATTTTAAGTTATTCTGAAATGACAGCTTTAATATGCGAAATGAAAATCCAGAACAAAAGGGTTTGCAGATTTTTGTTTCTACATCTACCACTGCATCTGAAACATATATATTTCAGTACTTCATTTTGACAAAGTGCTAACACCAGCAAACGGTGTTAATTTTTAATTAAAGTTACTTTAGTGCTTAATGGTATGTGATTTTTGTAGTATTTTGGGGATTATCTATGCACAATCCACAAGTTCCACTGATCTTATCTAAGTGTTGTATTATATCAACCAGGAGTTAGAAAAGTTTCACTCTTTCTGGAAGCAGCAGCTGTGTGTATAAGTGATGCTGCATAACAAAACCTGAGTTCTCTGTGAGAGACTCCAATAAAAATGTCTGTACTTGGACTAGCAGAGCTCTTTATCCACAGTGTGTCCCTCACTGTGTTACCTGCAACATCCCTACAACTTTCCATTATTAAAAACAACTATTCTGAGTTGCATTCTTATATTCCCTGAAAATAATTCAAGATTCAGTTTTCTGGGATATACGTCTCATCTTTCCAACTCATTACTCAACATTTCATCTAGGACAGGAAGGGAAGGAAAAAAAAGGACCTTAAGGGAGCATGCAAGGCTGAGCATAGAAAAGAAGGCAGTCTATGTAGCATACTAACATCTCCCTTGCCTCCAAACTATTAGTGGATTCACATAATTCATAGGAGGGGAGGAAGGGAATGAGTTAGCACCTGATGTGCAGCGCCTGGTCCTTCAAAAGTATTGGTAGTATTACAATTGGAAGACAATATTTGGCAATTCACCTCTGTTTTCCACGGGGATCACTGTACCTTTGACTGTGTTTTCTATCTGTTTTGCCCAGTACTTTTTTATTGACCGAGCAGTTCAGCAAAGTAAAGACTAAGTTTTAGTGAAAATAGACAATTTGCTGCAGTTCTGCTTGAGGTGGTAGGTTTTTAAAACAGTTCTCAGTTAATTGCTTCTTAAGGTGGGGCAGGCAAAAACAGAACCCTCCCAGTTGTAACAAAGCACTATGAGACAATATTGCAACCAAAATAAAACAGAATTTTCAAAGAAAACACATTTGCAAAATTTTTCAATAAACAAGGAGAAAAAGGAAGAGAAATGCCACCACTTGATGTGAACAGTTGGTATTTTTGTAGTTTGTTTCTCTCATTACAAATTTCCAGCCTTTGGAAAACATCACAAGCCTGCAAGATCCATGTTATTAAATTCCACTTCCATATCTAAAGCAACTGTGAAGTGATCTGTAGCCACACTTGGTCCATTATAATGATCAGAAAATTTATAATATTAGAATAATTCAGGTTAGACAGGATTTCTGGAGGCCTTTAATTCAACCTCCTACCTGAACAAGAAAAACAAAATGAAGACAACTGGCTTCCTTTCAGTATTCAGGTGCCATTTCCAGTAGCTGACATTTGCTACCCTTAGCACAATTTCTGTCAAAAGCCAAGTAAAAAAAACAAGGAACAAGTTCCATCTTTCACCTACTGTGATTTATCTAAACTAGCACCAAGGTACCTTAGCAGTCAAAAAGAGCTGTTGGAAGGAAAACAGAGCAAGAGGGAGGTGGGATTCAGAAGCACTGCAGTTTGCAGAGCTGGTAGATGCATTGTCTGAGACTGAAGGTTGACTGAGCAGATAATCAGCACAGACCATAACCTGGAACAATCCCTTTGTTTCACATTAGTCCTAACACAAACTGCTATTAAAGACAAGAGCTGTCTTCTCAAAGACCATGCATAATCACAATTTTCCCAATTTCTACCGTGGCTCATTTTGTGCATCAAAGCCACTCTTGTTATACTTTCTATTTACCAACATGGTGCAAGAAGTGTCATGGGCCCTCTCACAGCATGCAAATCAGAAAGTAAGACTTGTCCCAAACTATCTGATTGTGTGTGACAGGTTCTTTTTCTTGCTCTTCTCCAGAAGAGACAAGTAGTGAGTTCACTGGAATCTGATTTTTTTCTGATTTTTTCAATAATGATTCAGTGTTCCTGACCATTCCCAATATCTCCTACTTCTCTCTCCCTTGTTGGTCACAAACTGTCCGTGCCTTTTTAAATTTCTTTTTTCTTCAGTTCCTTCATATCTGTCATGAACTCTGAGAGAAACTTTGAATCACTCCCAGTTGCTGCTCAATACTTGAAAGAGCAGACGAATGCTTTTTGTAAAGCACTACAGGAGACTTGTGGATAGTTTGTGGCAATATACTATAGTCTCAGCAGTGATAACTTCTTAAAGGAAAATATATAGCTGAATTTTTAGCATTGGTACAGAGAGCCAGTATAACCCTCTATTAGTTTTGTTTTGTTGTTTGTGAAATTTCTCACTTAAAAAGGTTATCAGAAACAGCTAAAGTTTTATCTAATCTTATATATATAGACATGAGAGAAGGAGATGATCAAAGGGACCAGACACTATGATGGAACATGCTCTACTTTGGTTTAGACACCCCAGACTTGGGGATGGATTCCATGCTGGCCATATCTGCATGGAAACCAGCTTTAGTGAAGAACTCTCTTCTGTGGGAGGGATTCCATGCTAGAGGAGAGGAAGAGTGTGAGGAGTCCTCCCTGTGAAGAGGAAGGGGTGGCAGAAACAATGTGTGATGAGCTGACTGCAATCCCTGTTCCCTGTCCCCCTGCACCACTTGGGAGGGGTGACAGAGCAACTTTGGTGGGCACCTGGGGCCCAGCCAGGGTTAAACCATCAAAATCACAAGGCTTTGGTCTTGTTGCAAAAGCACCTTGCAAAAAATACCCAGCATCATGTCCCTAAATAGCAGATCAATTCTCAAAGCAAGGTCGTGCTCAGGTTGATGTTGTAAAACAAGAAAACTGGAAGGCTTTGTAATCTCTGCCTAACCAGGAAGACACGATTATAAAATCACTACTCTTTTTGTAATTATCCAACCCTTTCTTCAAATCTTACTAAATAGTTTTTGGAATTTGCTGCAGCAGAAGGGTCCTTCGTGGAAAGTGAATCGTGCTCAGTCTAAATGCACACACCCATTCAAAGGCTGTTAAGGACAGATCATCAGTTATGATGATTTATTTTTAAAAATAAACAGAAACTTCATTTTTTGAAAACTTTTTCACTGTCATGACTACAAAGAGAACTTTCAAATGAAACCTGTCATGATCTAGCCTTCCAAAAGCAGACAGACTGTATCTACAGCAAAGGAAACGTTGCATTTGGCATTTTCTCTTCCCTGGGTGGCTCTGTCCCAACACTGATGGGATTATCTGAGTTCAAAACACAGAGCAGCAAAACCTGACATCTACAACATTCATTTTTGGAGGTGGGAGTATGACTAACAGGAAAACAGCTGATATTGTTGACCTCTAGGTTTGCATTATTAGCCTTGAGATCTTAGGAGCCATTAAAAAGTAATAAAGGAGTGCTGTCAGTGTTCAACAGTTTGCTTGTCTACTTGCTCTAAAAAAACTCCTGCACTTGACACTAAAATCCACTTTCTCATCCTACACACATGCCAGATTTTCCTACTGAGAGATGCAGTACCAGTCCTCCTCCCACTGACCACACTGACTTCTCACTTTTTTTGACATTGCTGAGACCAAATTAATTTACCTTATGGAGTTTTCCCATACAGAGGGTTCAATCCAGAGTTTATTAAGTTGCCAGAATTCCTTCTATTTATTTTACTGGTTGATGAATTCTAGCCTGATTTTCCTACACACTTGCAAAGAGAAGGAGAGAAAAGAGTCAAGGAAGTTTTTCTGCTTCCTCAGCAAGTCTGACACTCCAGACAACTCCTTGTTTTGCTTATCCCTAGAGCTGCCTCTGGTACCTGCTATAGAAAATTAAAGGAGTTTCAGGCTGCATGATGCCAACTGCTTCTGAGTTCCTCAAGGAAATTGTTTTAGTGCTGTCTAGCACATAGAGAGGTCACATAGATGTCTCTAAAAAAGCACCTAAACTCTAGGGAATGCCACTGTAGACAAGAGAAGATTTTGAGTTAGTCCATTGAGAGCATAAACCTGGGATGAGAAAAAACACTTTTTTTTTTTCCTAAAAAAACAAAACCTTGCTCAGCCTTTTATATTAAATACATGTCTTCATTTTGACAATGGAATAAGGGAAAGATTTTTCATTTCTGTGAAAGAAACTTCGTAGGGAGGGATGTGGCTTGTGTGTCAAAATGACTGACTTTTACAGATCATCATAATTTTTCTTTTAACATTCAAATCCGTACGTCTCAAAAAATACCCTGGTAAAATTTGTATGCCAAAAAAACAACCCTCATCTCTCTGCCTACACCCCCTGCCATTTCGGATTTCTGAAATGGAATAAGAAAAAGAAAAGCAGTTAGAAAAGCTTCAGGTTGATACTTTTCCACTATTTTAGTTTTTAAGCTACTAACATCTTTGGTGTTACCCTCTTAACTTGATCAGCTGTGTTCTCTCTCACAGAGTCCTCCTCACCACCACTCAACTTTTTGTTGACATTCTCAGGACCTTTTTTTATTTCTTTCACTTTTTAGGACAAAGTGCTGACACCCGAATGCAGTGTTCATGCTGAGTGAATGTGATTCACATAGTACCCTTAATATTGCCTAATGTATTCTTCATCTATTTTAATTTAGCCTTCTAGCTTTTACTTTAGCAAACCCTCTCTTTTTAAATCACTGCTAAGCACTGAGGCTGTATCTTTCCCTGAGTGTCCTTGCAGTCTGTCCTTTCTCTAAAACACTACACACATATCTGGTTTGTCAAGTTGCAGCAAAATATGTTGTCATAACCTCTTGGTTGATTACAAACAAAAATATTTAGGGAAACCATTCCAGTTTTGACAAGAGGTAAATCCCAAAGCAGCAGAGATTGCCTGCCTTCCCAGCTCTAGAATGACCAAAAGCTCTAGCAAGGACTCTGCTTAGGTGATGGCAAATTGAAGGAAGATTGTAACTCTGCCTGTATCAGATTGGGGACTTGCATCTCTGACATCAAGATATTATCAGTCCCCAGTCAACAAATTCTGTGGCTGCTTGTCTGTCTTTTCTGAGAAAGATTCCTAAATTGTTAATTGCAGGCTCTAAAATGGATAGTCACTAAGATTTTCCTGGATCAAGAAAACTATCTCACACCTAGCTTCAATATATCTACAGTTTCTGTGGAATTTCATGTCCATGAAATCTTTCTGAACAAATGGAAGGATGAATTATAACAAAGCTGTATTATATTTACTTTTCAGTATACTGTGTATGCAGTTTGAAAAGATGACACCAATCCTATTTGATTTCATGTTATTCTTCTCTCCAGTGAACTGTATTTTCATATGTAGTTACAGGTGATTAAAACATTCTCTCGACAAAGAAACAAAACAAAGTAAAAAGTATTTTTTAAATTTCTTTCAGAGCTGCTGGAATTCTCTAAAATATTTTCTCTTCTGAAATACACAAATAACTTTCCACCTCCTAAAGCACAGTACTTAGATAGCAAAGCTACCTGTTGTAACAAGTAATAAAATATTTCTGAATCTTTTTGAGCCTATAAAACTTGCATGAAAACACTGTGGCTGGCATAGCTGACCTTCCATGAAGCAGAAGGTTTAGTAGTGTCACAGTATCAGGTCAGGACAGCCCCTTAGACCTATAACAGACACTCTCCTTTATGGAGTTCCCATTAAAACAGGAGTCCTTTCATCCTTTTTGGCCTCCTTTATGGTCTCCATGTGTGTTCATCTTTGCCCTTGGTGGATAGAGAGATTACCTTAAAGACTACCCCCAATTTCTGGCTTTCAATGATATTTGTTGGGAAATAAATCAAACATTAAGTACTGTAGTGTTTCCAGCTCTTTTTTTGGCCATTCAGAATGGCAGTTTCTTTGAGGACACTGATAAACTCTTCACTTATCCAGAGGTCCCTTCCAACCCCTACCATTCTATGATCTATGATTCTACTTTAAGTCAGTGAGGCTTCATTGACTTACATGTAAGAGCTGAGTACACGTTTTCCTGTAATAAAAATCTATGCATCACTTGTAAATGCAGGTAGTACTCTTTGCCTGTGGTCAGGGAAGGGAATATTGGCACATGAAGCACAGCACATTAGCAAACAAAGCATTGAAATATTGTAATTCACCTGGTTAAGCACAGGACAGAACAAAGTCGAGTGCTTGATGAAGTCTTTGGGGCTCAGATTCTCAGCTGGAATAAATCAATATTGTTATAATTAGCTATGTTCAAATTCATAATCTGCTAATCAAGTCTACTGTTGGGATGGGGTTTTTTCCCCTGCACCAAAACAAATTGCTGTTTACTCTGATATAATCCTGACTGATTTATTGAAGACAGACATTAATTCTGAAATTTTTAAGCTTGGTAAGAGAGTAAATGTAAAGATATCAGCTAGGTCCTTCACAGTTTGGAGAACTGAAGGGTTGTATTCGTATGGCTCCTGATTTCATCTCCATTTCATCCTGGTTGCCCTTAGAGAGATAACTTATTCTGCTTTATGTATACATAAATGTCCTTTAGGGCTCTGTTTATTTCTTTCTCTAGCCATATAGAAAATAATGAGGTCCCCAATGAAAGCCTTAAGGGTCTCCTAAATAAGCAGGGAGGAACAACTGGCTGTCTTAGGAGCCCTTGTGAAAATAGCAATTTGTTCATTAATCATGGAAGTAGAGTTTCATCACTGGAGAATTAAGCTGGCCTTACTCCATTGATAACAAAAAAACCACCTTCAACACGAGTAAAACATTCATCGTGCTAAGGCTGTAAATTCCATACAATGGCACAGCATTAACCCTCTCCCTTGTTATTTTAGTCAGATCTTGCTTGATGCAGTAATTATGACTGATCTAAGAGTTCCCTTCCAAGCCCACAAAAAAGAAGTAAAGCAGCACTGAATGAATTTAATGACTCTGGAAACAGTGTTTATTATATTCCTACTAACTTGCACGGTGTATCTTTTTAAAGAGGTTTTGAACAGAAAAGTTTCCTCTCATTATTAACAACAGTTGAAATTACTTTACCACACTGAAAGTTGTGTGAAATATAATGATTTGTGAGATTAAGCCAAACGCTGGTACTTATTTAAGAAGACACAGGTTGTTGGAACTTCAGCCCACATTTAGAAAAAAGTCATTAATGGTCTCAGTTATCAGCTTCTTATCACCAGCCCCCAGCTAAACATGGTACTCTTGCAGGGTCTGATTATTGCTACGTTTGTTCCTTTAACAAGCTCACCAGCTGGCTACATGGGCCCACGTAGGAAGGCGGGTGGGTAGGTGAGATTCAATTTACTTGGATTTAGGCTGCTGTAGAGTAATACCCTTACAGTAAATCATACAGGTCTGTGTAATATGTAACATATTCTATCATCGAGCTGAAAATTGCCATTTAGACTTTATGTTCCAGCATTTAAACATTACCCTCAGCATGAGATAACTATCTTGGATCTCGTTATGATGGATAAAGATGAATCATGGGGCTAGACTTTGGAGTTTGCTTTGTGAACAACTGTGATTTCCTTTATTTCACAGAAGAAAATGCTGACATTCAGAGTAATGTCTCCACAAGCATACATTATGTATAGTTTGAAAAGAAAAAGCAAAAGTCATTGTGAAGAAAAGATATTTTTAAAATAACAGTATATATTGGGTCTTCTTTCTCTTAAGGAGACATAAAGGGAGAATATGGAGGGCACAAAGTCAGACTTTTCACAGTTGTGTGCCACAGAATAAAAGGAACCAGTCAGAAGCTGTGAGAATGGAAATTCTTGATAGATAAAGCCAAACAATTTTGAGAAGAGAACTGGAACATGACCCCCAAGAGGCTGTGGGATGTCTCTCTGACCAGTTTCAGTGGACAAGGCATTAGGCAACCTTATTTTGTCTGGCTTCAAATTTCAATAAGTTTTTCACTTGAAATTTGTAGCATCTGTCCATCTATCTTTATTAATATTATTAAGTACCCATCTTCTGCTGCTCTTCTTTTAGACCCAGTTTAACCTTTCCCTGTAGATTGTGGGGCTTTAGAGTTTTGATCATGCCAATAGTTTTTCTTTTAAATTTATCTAATTGAATCCTATGGTCACTGGGATCTGGAACATTGTGCATATTGTTACACATATTCTATTTTTTCTCTTGAGCAATTTTTTTCCCTATATGTTATTTATAAAAACTATTCTTTTATTTCCACCTGAAATTTTACCCCAGTCTTACACACTTGGTGACCTTAACAGGCTGAAATAATAATGCTACATGAGTGTGTGTGATTACTGTCATCCATCAGACTGGTAGTGAAAGAGTTTATTTCTTTTAGAGGTGTGAGGTTTATTCCTTCAGGTCACCCTAACAGCTAGTCATGAACCCAGGACTCAGAAATAAGTCATAGCAGCCAACCAGCTTGCACAGAATGGAAAAATTGAGGTTTCTCAGGAAGGCTCTTCTTAAATGATGGGCATATTGAAGGGATCTCTCTCAGAGGAATCACCAGATGCATGAATCAAGAAGGAAACTTCCAAATACAAATTAAGATCAAAATATTAAAATGCATGTGTAAGGAAAAATAGCTACATACCAAAATCAGTACATTTGTCACTCTAAATCCTAAATTAACAAAAATCTTAAAAGGAATGTTTTCTCTTGCCAGAAGGATGCATGAAAATGAGAAGGAACAGACACAGTGATTCTGATCTAACTTCCCCATTACTCACATCCAGTGGCTTTGAAAATGATGCTACAGCTGCTAGAGACAGGTACAAATATCAATGTCTTACATATTGCAGCCAGGTTAAAATGAGAAGAAAATTTCTTGCCATTCTGTAATTTATTTTTTTTTCTGTTAACTAAAAACTACATGTGTCATTAAGAAAACATTATTTAGATTTATGTATCACACTTTAAATTATCTGTTTTTCAGGGTATCTCGACCTAACTTGAATGATAGAAAATTATACCCCTTATATGTCTAAGAGAACATCAATGTAATTCAGTGCAATCAGAGATATCAAAACAAACTGTCCTTTCCCTTGTGCAAGCAGAGATATCTTCCATATAGATGCCTGCTTTGATAATAACCTAGTTCACTACATGAGAAGTTTACAATTCTCAAGTTGCACACTATGTGACCTGTGTAGGTGTGTCGTGGTTTAACCCCAGCCAGCAACTAGGTACCATGCAGCTGCTTCATCACTGAGATCACACTCCTCCCCCAGTGGCATAGGGAAGAGAACTGGAAAAAAAAGTATAACTTGTGGGTTGAGATGAGAATGGTTTAAAAGCTAAAATAAATTAAAATAATAATACAATAAATAATCAAATTAAAAATTAATATGACAACAATAATAATGAAAAGGAATATAATATAAATAGATAAAACCCAAGGAAAGGCAATTGATTCACAATGCAGTTGCTCATGACCCAGTGACTGGTGCTGGAGCAGTGATTGGTCCCTCC
>JANHGL010000529.1:60815-97586 GCA_024611195.1 Ceyx melanurus
ATCCATTTAATATAAAATATTCCTTTGGCTAGTTTGGGTCAGTTGTCTTGTACATGCTCCCTCCCAGCTTCTTGTGCACCTGCTCACTGGCAGAGCACACGAAATACAAAAATCCTTAGGATAAGTGCTACTTAGCAACAACTAAAACATCAGCTTGTTATCAATCTTATTTTCCTACTAAATCCAAAACACAGAACTACATCAGCTACTAGGAAAACAAAAAACAAACAAACCAACTCTATCCCATTTGGAACCGGGACAAAGGGAATGGATGAAATACATGATGGGATAGGCTATTGATTTTATATTTAGGGTCACCACTATCAGAACTACAGTGCAACACTGGAAAATTACCTTAGCTGTTCTCTGAACTCAAATAGTCTCTATGGACAGAGCTGAAATCTACAGCATCTTTTTTTTTTTCAAAAGCTTATGCGTAGGTTGAGCTGAGGGCTGACTGTAAATCCCAATGCAAGAAGTGTTGTCAGAGTCCTTTTAGGAAGAGCTACAGTCCTCAAGGAAGAGCCCAAGTAGTTATCTTCTCTCTGATATGTTATCAAGAAGACATACCCAGGCCCACTCACCCTGAGGTGTGAAGAGTTACCTATAGCTGCCTTCTCTTCATAGGAAGAGGAACAGCAGCCTCAGAGCAACTGAAGATAAGCAGCACAGAAAAATGGTTATTTTACTCTAGCAGTCACCAGGAGGTAGAGGTGTATTCTCTACAGTACCACAGAGTTCACAAAGCTTATTGATTACCCTTTTCTCTTGCACATCCAATTTTGGAATATTTGAAGGCAAAGGAATTTTTATCCAGAAGTCATTCATTTGAAGGAGACCAAGATTTTCAGGATTTGGTTTTGAATGCAGCAAGAGAAATACCCATATATGTCCCTCCATAAAATTAATTGACGTAGCAGAAATTTCTTCTTGTTACAGATTCAGTTAAACACAACTCTTCTCCTTACATCTACCTGGTCAAACTCTGCCTCTATATTTCTTCCTTGTTTTTCTCTGTTCCTTGAATAATACTAGCTCAGTCATCATGCTGTCAAATTAGGAAAAATGCATTTATTCTTATTCAGAAGGAGCAAAAGGCATATTCTGGCACTAAATTAAGATGTATTAAGTTGCTACAGACCTTACTTAGAAGTCACTTCTTTTCTCAAGTCAACATTTTTCTTTATGAGGAAGTAAGGGCTAATATATTAGCCAATAACTCTTAAAGAATGTTTAATGAATCAGTATTTATAGGCATGACTGCATTTGGTGTTAATGATTTTGGTGTGGTAATCATTCTATATTCTACCTTTGTGTCTTAATCCTGTGATTTACAGCAACTCGAAGCTCAGGCTTTGCGTTCTTCAGAACAAAAGATGCCAATAGCAAGGTTAAAACAACATAATTCAAGTACAAATTTATGTTCAAAAACTGTGAACCCTGTTAAATTCCAATTTCCCTGTTACAACTTCCCCATATTATTTTCTTCACCCTTCTCCTCAGTAGTTCCAGCATCACTGCTTCGCCCTACTTTGGTTTGCAATGCAGCTTGCTTCAAGAAAATGAGGGACTTTTCCTTTAAAAATAGTTTGAAAGAAACTGTGAAGATTCTGCAGCTGCATTTGCTGGTTGAACAGTCCCTGATGGGACTGGGAGGGAGGGGAAACCTCGTTACAGAAGCTGGAAAGCAAAGCACAGGACTTGGCTTGCCACGCACAGTCTTTCGCTAGAGTGCACACAGCTGCGGAGTCCCCAGAAGCATGGAAGTTGTTCTGAGGCAAGACGAAGAAAAGATAATATAAGCCTTGGGAGAGATATTTGGCACTTGAACATAGAAGTGCTTGTACTTCCATCTGGGTTGCATGCAAAATTATGGAAGCCAGAGCTATATCCTTCTCCTTGGGCTGTTGACAGGAGTTTGGCTCGCACTTTAATGGATTTTTTATATGTTTGCCAGAAGGTTAGAACCACAAAACCTGTGCTGGAAATGGCAACCTATATTGTACATATGAGTTCGTACTGGCAGATGGAGAACAGAAAGTCATATCAGTTCTTTCATGTCCTTTGTGTCTTGCAGTTATACCTCACAATGTTTTCTACTCCTGAACACTTGCTAGCCCTTCTCCAATATTGTTTGCATTAGCTCTTTCCGCTGTTAGCTAAGGGGGTTTTTCAGTATAATTCATGCCTGGCCAAAGTGCTGCCCAAGTTTCTTGAGCAACCAGCTGCTTCTTTTACTTCAGCCTTTCATTTGACAGGCTTTGAAATAAACAGTGATCCAATCAATCCACTTTGTTCTCTTCGGTATTTTTTCAATATCAATGGGAGTTAGTTTTGCTTAAGTGAAAATCATGCTCTGTGCTACTGACAAAATTAATGAGGGTGTCTATCCTGATTTAATAAAGAGAAGCACAAATGGTATAAATGGATGGAGGTCCACTGACCCCAGTTCTCCTTCTGTGTGTGGGCATGGATGTATGTGTGTTTACAGTCTCCAGTGATATGTTATGTAAATTTTAGTAAGAAAAGAACCACACAGAGAATTTTCAGTGATAGCAGCTATTCCTCTCCTTAATCTTTGGTTTCTAAACCATTATTCTCTAAAAGTAGCAGTCCTGACTACATCTGTTATTTCAGGTTTTCCAAATAACTCGTTAAAATAAGCACGATAGGAAGTGATGGCAAAAAGTTGTTAGTATAAAACATCTGAATATTCTTCCTTCTACTAATGTGGAATAAATCAGCTGACCAGTATTAAACTGAGTAACTTCTTCTCCTGTACTCTTTGCTATCACATAAAAAAAAAATAATTAAAAAAACCCACAAATGCTCATAATGAATATAAAGGACCTATAATAAAATCTTGCTTTAGGCCCAAGATTTTAAATATAGAATGGATCATTTTGATCATGCTGTCTGTTCTGCTTAACTCATGCCAAAATTTTTCACCTAATAGTTTCTGTTCTGAGCCACAGTGTATGTTTTCTTTCCACTATTTCCTGCAAATTTCACTCCAGAGATGGCAACAATTGTGGAAGAGCTGGTAATTGTGTACATAAAGCTTCTTGTTGCTCTGAATTAAAGTGTTCTCAGTGAGACATGGGATCTTCAAACACTTCAGCCAGCTGAGAATCGCTCCCAGCATAATAACTGCTCATCTATTGCCAGATATTATGCTTTGACTCATTCACTACCACTAGCTCAAACTCCAAGAAGGTCAGCAAAGATGATTTAATTTAAACTGGGATTATTTTTATTGCTTTTTTTACTACCTCCAGAGTCAGAACTTTAGCCAACATATAATATTCAATATCCTGGGATTTTCTTAGTGTTCGTGTGACCATTTGTTATATGTTTTAACAACTCACAAGCAGTATTATTTCCATTGAAAAAAAAAAAAATTGGATCCTATTAATGCCAGGAAATTATGCATGCAACAATTTATTGATTACCGAAGAAAACCCACAAACTATTTTAGTTCAAACTTTAATTCTTTTTAATTCTTTGTGGGTTTTAAGAGTTGGGAAGAAAGTGTTTCAAAATGGATTGAAAGCATTTTTTTGTTTTCTTTATATATCCACACTCTTTAGAAATGTAACCTGGTTGATCTTGATGGAACAAGTTAATTCAAAACACTTAGAAACATCTCCATATGCTAGTCAGTGCTTGGTCCTAACCCTGTCTTTCGTATCTAATTGTGCTGTTCATTATATTCACAACAAAATTTTATCTGGGGGCTTGAAGATACCATAGTGAATTTGTAATCATTTGCACTGATAAGAGGCAACAACATTTTGCACAAGTAAAAGAGGTAAAAAACCTACAAAAAACCAAAAAGAGATTGAATAAATAGATAATTCTCTGCAATCAGTAGTTTCTATAGTCATATAGATCTTTGCAAAGGTGGATGTCAAATACACGATTTTCTGATGAAGTAATAACACAGTGCAGTGTCAAAGATGAGACAGTTTACATAGCAATACCATATTCACCTCTGCTGTAGACTGTGCCCAGCCCACCAAAGTACTGTGACTACGTTTGATAAATCACTGTAAAATAAATCTTTAGCAGAGCTAAAGCCACACAGATCAATTGACTCCAGTTTACACCACCTCAATATCTGGCTTAGTGCCAAGCCCTGGCTTTGAGAATTAAGGACAAAAAGGAATATTATTTTTTTTTGCGGAAAAGAGATGTTATTGGCTGCCTTTGAGGAGGGAAAGGAGACGGACTTGGGGCTGGAAAGTGGCAAACCAACAAACTCCTTTCTCGTCCCACTCAGTGGAGAAGGAGGGATGTGAATGTCTGTGATCCCCCGACAGAGGCTGTCCCTGCGCGGCTGGGCCCGGGGCAGCTGAGTCACAAAAGTGACTCCGAGGAACAAGAACAAAACAATTGATTAATTCTCCTTAACAAAACTATGAACAAACACTACAGATAAAGGTGTTATTTTCGTAGGCGATTATTTTATTTAAATTTCGAGGAGAAGGAAGAAAGAGATATATTGAAAAGAGAGGGGGAGTGAGATAGCGAGGAGGAGAGATAAAGAGAAAAGATTCTCACCACCCCTGGATCCAGCGACGTCTCACTGGTTCAGCGGTGGTGGGTGCACCAGGATCAGTATTTTTCTGTCCCTTTATACCCTTGAGATATCTGGGTGACATACCCGATTTCCACAGATGGTGGTGTTGATTTGCATGAGCCCCATGAGATGAGAGTAGTGTGGGCCTGACACCCACCTCCCTTATGGCACAGTCAGCAGGAGAGCTTAACTAAAGAAAAGACTAACTGAAGAGTCCCACCTGTGGAGAGCTTCATTCTTCATTTTGTTAAAGGAGCCTAAAGGGGAGCAGGAGGCATTGGGAGCAATCAGAGCAATTGGGTGCAATTTCCCTCCAGAGTCTTTCCAGACTTTACCACCAGACAAGGTTTGAGGCACACAATAGCCAGGTTCCTACAACTCCTAATCCTGTCAGATCCTTAATGTCTCACTGGAAGTAAACCGGTATCTGAGCAAAAGAAAGAGAAAATGCTGTGATCATCCTAACAGACCTCTGGACACCACCATGGTCTCTTTACCAGAGAAAGAAAAAGTGCTCTGGCAATTTCTTTTGCCTGTCTAGCTCTTTCGAGTTAGCTCTTCATTTTAATAGCCACATTCTCAAATAGTCCTGTAAAATGCCAGTGATGCTGCCTGTGATGCTGCCTGCTTACAAGTGAAATTAAGTGCCATGCCTCCAGCTGCTTTGATGGGAGCAGATTTTACGCAGACCTATGAACATGTAACATAAAAAGGTTTACTAGCAGGAATCACCAAGGAAAATAAAACACTTACTAAAGCAATCGCTCTTGTATTCTGCAAAACTTTAGTTTATGGGTGCTGATGTAGAAATCCTATTGGTAGCATTATTTCCAATAAACTTGCTGCTCTTTCAGTCTTGCAGTCGTCCCCATCCACCTTGTATCTAATAGCATCATGATTTTTTGTTTGTTTGGTTGGGTTTTTTTTGCTGTCTTGATTGTAACAGTGCTCCTGTTGGGCATTTGTTGGTTTACACAACAGGAACTAAGGCACAGAATTTAGGGGCCATTTATCCATTTAAGCAATACCACTTTAGAAGACTACAATTAACTCTTCTATCCTTTTCCTTCCCCTTTTTATAATTCTGGTCTCAGGCTGATTTGCATAATAGTATTATTTCTTTTGGATCTTTTGGTGGTACAATGTTGGGAACTGAAAGCAACTGCTAGGAGCAGGCAATGAAATGGTGCAATGAGGGAAAAATCATCATTCCCTTTACTGATTGATGTCTTCATTGGCTCACCCCAGAGAAGAATATCTAACACCCAGCCAGTTGTGGCTAGTTGGGCCTCTCCATTTCTAGAGCCAATTCAATTGGAATATCTGGTTGAATAGTCATTCACATAGTCGTCCCTTCTGGTGTTAAAATTCGTACCTTTGCCTGGCAATCTCAGCCCTTTAGCTTGTATAGTATCAATTTATACAAGTGCACAGGAGGTTTCCCATTCCAGTCTTCCAATCTGTGCATGATAGAGGTCACTGCATACATCCTGAGGTCCAATCACACTGCACATTTTATAAGCTTTGGATAAAACACAGGTCACAACTGGAGCACTGCACATTCATCTGATTTGCTAGCTGAATGCTAATAGAGCTTCAATATTTGTTCAATCAGCATTGTATTTCTAATTATAACAGTTAATATAACTTCTTTCCCAGGAATCATGTTGGCAAAGGGAATCATAGCAATGTTTATTCCCATATTTATTCCCAAAAGGTTTCCTCTCAGTCCTGTCCCTCACTGACTGAGAGCTCTGTTTTCTATGAAGAAGACAAAAGGTTATATGGTTATCCACAGAAAGCCAAAAAAGCATACTTGGTGGCATGCCTTTTTCATTGTTACTTGGAAACCATTAAAATATTAAAATGTCTACAAAAGCAATAAAATGATCACAGGAGTATGTGGTGATATTTAATTTTCCCACAAGTTAAATATCACTGATAATTAACTGTTAGAAGTTTATTTTGAAATGACATTTCAGTGGAATATCAGACCTTTACAACATAATTAAAGGTTTTCTCATTGTAATGGTGCCCTATTCCTAGTATGAAAGCTTTTTGAAATTATCTGTCTGCTTCATAAATGATTTTTTTTAACCTTTTTATTTTTTTTTTTGCCATTTAATTTAGCAATTTTTTGTTTTGTTTCTCTTTTAACTACCTATCATAACCATCACGCTAGGTAATTTGGATCTCTAGGATAGTAAAATGATTTTTATTTTTTTTTTCAATTGTTTGAACTAGTACATTTCTCTGATTAGGTGGATTTTTGCTGCCAGTCTGGAAAGAATTTGCTGTTAGTAGAGACACTCCTTCAGGACGTGTTTTTCTCACATTACAACTAGGAAGATTTAAGCAAATAGAGGCATATTTTAAAATGTCCCCAAACTCTTACCTGAAGAGTTTTACCTGAAGAATCTTACTTTTCATACTCCTCAGATGGGCATTTTATGCATATTAGACCAATGTGTCATCTGACCTGTCATTAAAAGAGAAAACAGTGTTTATTTTCCTCCAGTATGTGGTCTGTTGCTGTAGACAATAGGTGTGTAAAATAATTAGTCTAAAAAGCAAGTGTTCGTAACACAACCTCCCCACTGAGAAATACCTACCACCACTCAATAAGGTTGGCTAATGTCTTACAGAACATTTCTTGGTGTTTTATGATATTGTTTCCATTGTTCCCCTTACTGTAACTTTGGACTGTGTGCATCCCAAGGCACACTTCATTACTTTGTCTCAAAGTCTTAGGAGGGCATTTCACAAATCCCAGACTCTAAGACATTGCTGTGGTTTAGCCATGGCCATCACCTCACTGCTCACTCACTGCCCACACGTGGTGGGATGGAGACTCAGAAGGGTAAAAGTGAAAAAAATTATGTGTTGGGATAAAGACAGTTTCATAAAGAAAGCAAAAGCTGCATGAACAAGCAAAACAAAACAAAACAAGGAATTCATTCACTACTTCCCATCAGCTGGTAGGTGTTCAGCCACCTCCAGACAGGCTCCATCAAGCAGAACAGTGACTTGGCAAGACAAACACTGTAACTTCAAACACTCCCTCCTCCTTTCCATCTTCTTCCCCCAACTTTATGTGCTGAGCATGATATCAGGTGGTCTGGGCAGCTAGCATGTCCTGGCTGTGTCCCATCCCAGCTTCTCATGCACCCCTAGTCACTGGTGAGGTGAGGAGCAGAAAAGGCCTTGACTCTGTGTAAGCACCACTCAGCAGGAACAAAAACATCCCTGTGTTACCAACAGTTTCCAGCACAAATCCATAAAACAGCTACCATGAAGAAAATTAACTCTACCTCAGCCAAAACTATTACAATCTTTTCCTTCTCTGACACTCCTTTAAGCTTTAGTCCAAAATTGAGGTCAACATTTTTGATGAAAGAGGTCTCCAATTTTCATTTGTTACACAAATAGGTTAGTTAAGTATTATAATCATTTTATGGATAATCTTGGGACATCTTTGTGCATTATTAGCCGGTGATCTGCTCTGGAAGGGATTTCACAGATATTCAGCAGCATTGAGGGGAAACGACGGCATCACCAACACTAGTAAATTAGATTATACCAGAAAATATTCCTCAGGCTACTAGTTTGTTAAAGCAATCCTTGGCAACATTTCCTTCGGAGCAAACAAGTATCCTCTGAGCATTTTTCCAAACACAGTCTGAGATCTAGCACAGACCAGGGACTATTTTCAGTAAACAACTGGAAAGGAGCTGTGCTGTCTTTGGGGTTTGGAGTTTAACAGTGTGAATGTGAGTTTACTGTGTGGAGGGTGATCTCAGTGCCAGAAAAAGGCAAAATTTAATAGAACAGATAAAACCATTTCGTATCCAATGCCTCATCATCCCCAGAGCAGACAGGGAACAGAGAAGTACAATGCAAGCTTGCTTCTGGTTGCTGATAACTGTACATTAGTGTAGCAGGAAAGAAACTTGCAGCAGAGTTGTAAAAGAGTTCATCATGCACATATTGCTTCTGAGGTGTCAAAGGTGATCCAAACCACTACCAATATGGCTTTATGTAACAGAGAGAACAGTCAGCACAGTAATTGCTGGTGGGTGCTAAATCTATTTCTTACAGGTCACAAAGCAAACTGCTGGGGATGATTCCAACCAGCAACAAATGCAATAGGTAGGCACTGTGTTCCACAGAGGCTTTTGTGGAAAGGATACACCTCTGAAACATCTTCATTTTGCAGATATTACAGGAGTCCCTACGCTCCATGATTCTTAGATATATTTCATATAATTTGTGTTTCATCGGTGAATATCTGAAATACAGAAAACCAAAAAATTTATCTTAGAAAGAGAGATTATCTCAAGAGACTTTGCAGAATATTTATTTTCATCATTACTATTGTTTCTTTTTTGTCTCTTTTCAATAGCACTTTGCTCAGAATTTAAGCTCTGACAAGCTGCAAAGTAACATAAAGTATATAAACATTAACATCCTATAAACCTATCCTGTGTCAAGTGGAAGAAAAAAGAGAAAAAGAACAAAAAGTAGTTTACCAGAGGGATGAATCCTGTTATTTCAATATCAAACAAAATCCTCGGGTCAAAACTGAGTTGTGAAAGAATTATGTTCCAAGAAATTAGGAAGAGTGTTGTTGAGGAAAGCGTGTTAACCTTGCTGTCTGTGTTCAAGTCATATTCTAGAAAGTGACCAGCTGGAAATGTGCCAAAATACCAATCACAGGACACACAGCAATGACAGAACCATCTACTGAAGTAGACACAGATGCTTTTGGAGAAGCTGAGGAGGTTTATGCTGTCTTACGTGAGCAGTGCCTTGCTTCTTAAATGCCCTGAATATAGTTTGTTGATATGAGTGGTCTTATGTTGAGGGAAGCAACGCAGTCCTGTCCAAAATATGGAAATAATAAATGAAGTAGGTAATTAATTTTGGTTTTCTTGAGGATGATTAATTTTGAAGGGGTTCATTTCAACACGGGACTAGGCTCTTTGGAAATGTAAAGAGGCTCAAGGATAGCAAGTCAAAATAAAACTTCAAAACATCTTACTAAGTAAGCAATAGCATTCTTTCCCTATTACACATGAAAGGAAACTGAGAAGCAGAAATAGGGATAACTTGCAATTAGGCAAGTGTCAGACATAAACCCTCAATTTCCTGGATACAAAGGGATCTATAGTACAATAAATTAGTGTAATCCCCACAGATACTGGGAGGTAAGTTATGTCATAACTCACTTGTCTCTGAGAAACCTAATAAGGAAATCTTCATTCTAAGGGAATAAAAAAACAAAACCAAAATTAAACAGACAAACCAAACCAAACAAAAAACCAAAACCAACCAACAACAAAAACTGTGAGAGTGACAGAGCCTGGAACTGGCTGCCCAGAGAGGTTGTGGAGTCTCCTTCTCTGGAGACTTTCACGACTCTTCTGGACCTGTTCCTGTGTGGCCTTCCATGGGTGTTGCAGGGGGGTTGGACTTGATGATGTCCAGAAGTCCCTTCAACCCCTACCATTCTATGAAAGGACGAGGGTGACAAGGGGACAGAAGTCTCTTGGGGAGATTTTTTTTTTAATGTTGAAGAATTTTGCTGGGCTCACCTTTGCAGAACTCCACACAGGCATTATTTAGTAGAGCAAAACAAATAAATGGAGCTGCAAATCTTAGTAGTACCTCCTAGGCAATCACACCAAAAAACCACTATTATCTTTAAAATGCTTAGGAATACCCAGAAAGTTGTATCCAGTAGCTATGCACTTGGGGAAATGTATGTGTGGAGATAGCCTATTCCAACTGATGAAGGAGCATTCATAACTCACCACTAGGTATAAATTGGAACTGTCCCTTTATAAAAGAAAACCAAAATTAGATAGTTATGCTCAAAATGGTTGCAATCTTGATGCATCTGTATTGTCACAATAATTTCAAAAATCTAACCTGGAAAATCTTTGGGTTTTCTCTTTAAATGCTGAATTCAAACTGTATTTGATTCCAATCTAGCAGAGGTTCATAAACACATACCTCACTAGCAGGCTATAAGTAAAGATCACCAAGTAATTAAATATCTGTACTGAACTGGTGCTTAGGAACTGAGGGATTCATTATTTTTTTTTAATGAATTTTCCTATCCTTTAGTTCTGTAGCTGTGATTTCTCTTTATTCCCTAGAGATGCTGCCTAAATGGCTACAATCGACAGCAGCAGTTTGTTCATTGACCCGAGGGTATGCACAGAAACAGGGGCTACCCAAAGGGTTCGATAGACATGCAGGTGCCAGGCTGTTAAGGTTTGTGTGTGAATAACCATTCCTGAAAATCAATATGATAGTTGTCGAGTGTCAAAGGTAGTCAAGCCGTTTGCGAGTAATGTGGTGATTTTCTTTGCAGCAGGACACCATATATAAGAATTTATGACGAAAATAAGAAAAAGAAATAAACCTATCATTAAACAAACCAGAAGAGGAATTTCGTAGCAACTGGGACACGAGTTGTAGGCAAAGACCAGCACAAATTGTGTTTCCAAGAAGGAAAAGAGACTTTGAACTCCATGAGCTTAGAGAGGAGAAAGAAATCCAAAGAAATATAAAAATGTTGGAAACAACTACAGGATGCAAAGAACCCATTTGGATTTTAAATTGTTAAGATAGCCAAGCAATGGCATTATGTGGAACTTGCCAATGTCTAATTACCATGACATCAGCCATCTAAGTGCCGAGTTACTAGCTGTAAACCTTCATCTAATCCTTCTTTTCAGTGATTTAACCCCCTACCCACACAAACAGAAAGAGAATAAAAGACATGACCAGTCAATCAGTGGTGATAACACCCCCATACAATCAAGCAGCAGAGAGCAGGGGAGGATTAAGCCAAAGGGAAAAACAAGGTTATCAACTAGAGAAACAGCAAAACAACTAAAGAATAGGTAAGGAGGCAATAACAGTAAATATCTTGCGAATAAATTCTAAGCAATGCATTCCAGCAAACAAAACCTCACACTGTATTCAATCAAATGTTTTTTAAGTAGAGATAGTGTGTCCAGTGAGTAGATCACTGGTGTCAGAGTGAACTGAGTTGGTGGCATAATGAGGGTTGTTACTTTTCTTTTTGTGAATTTGTTCTGATCTGTTCCTGTTTATCTTTCTAAACACACTTGGAGGCTGAATTTCAGAAAAGATCAATAATTCTTAGCTATGTTTTGTACATCCAGTTAAGGTATCCCTTCAAGAAAGATAGGGCTAACGAGAAAGCTGAAATTAGACAGGTCTTGTCTTCCATTTTGGTAAATGCCTATCTTACTTCATCTGGTGGGAACTCTTAAGAAAGTTTGCTCAGGTTTTCAGAATAAATGGAGTTCTAGAAAATACACCCTATATGTGAAGAGAAAGATTTGTTATAGTGGAAATACCTTTACACATGCAAAAAGCTTCAGACAGGCTCCTCCAATCTCTTGAGCTCATCTGTTGTTTAGTGAAGTTACTGTTCATTAAAATCCACTGTGTACAACCCAACTTCGGTCAGAAGTCTTCACAGAAATCTTAACAGGAAATATATCTCAGGCCTATGGTAGACTGGAAATAGACTGGTTCTGGAATAGTTAATATGCATGACTAGGGCACTCATAGGGGTGACTAAAGTGCAATGTCTATCTCTGACTGGCTCAGGTTATGGGTATAACAGCAAAGCTAAAGCCTGGTGAGTGCCCTGACCTGAATGATGTGGGATAGGACTCTCTCCTGTTTCCATTTCAGTGCAGAGCAGACACATTTTTAATTACACAAAAATTTAACAGAACAGAAAAAAATTACTTTCCGTGCAGTCCTGTTTGTCACTTCAGACTCTGAACAGTTCTCTCTCTTTAATATAGCTATCGTTGTAATTTTCTACAGGTTTGGGAAGTTCTAATTAACCCTACTTTACAGTTCACAACACCTGACAAATGAAGGGGTAGGTCCTGCAAAGTATGCAATCCATACTGACTAACTTTAAGGGATCTAGATTAAAAAAAAAAAATAGAAGACAAGATAGAAATTACACACCTGAATGACTTGTTTGGTTCTGGGTAAGAGCTACAGGGCCCAGACAGACGTTAAATAAGGAGCTATGTAGAGCCAGTTTATATAAATACTACACTTAGAGTTTGCATCCAAACTTCAGCTCTATGTGCAGCAGAAGCATCTCAGTCAGGTCACCAGAGAAGACCCTTCATGAACCTGGAATTCAATCTGTTTCTTCTTAAAATGCATCTGGAGAAGAAAGGGTCATATTTATTTTTTTATATATTAATATGTCTCTTGGCTGACATAAATGCATCCACCTAAATGTTATTGTACAACAAACCTATGGCAACAACATTTGATTTAAACATCTTGCAAGTATTAATGGGAGAAAGAAGACATTGAAGCTCAGCTTTCAGCTTCCCAGCCTCAAAAGTGAACTCTCTGTCTTCCCTTTCATACACGAACTAATAATCCAGTGCCTAAAAGAAACATCTTCTTAGAGGTCTTGTTGAAAGGGTCAGGAACCACTGGAAGTTCAGAGCACTTTCCTAAATGTGTACCTTCTATGTCAGGAAGATGGAAACTGAGATCAGTGAAGTCTTTTAGGATTGTCTAGTAAAATACAAGTCTGTCCCAGCTTGTGCTGTATCTTTATAACTGTTCCTTCCTGTCAGACAAGTCAGAAGCAGTTTTGTCAGTTCTGGGTCCTGTAAAACATACTTATGGTGCTACTTAAAGGACAGCAAATATTTAACACATAACTATTAACTGTTCAGTGATAGCTGGAGAGACATTGTTATAGTTTTCTAGATAGGGAAAAAACAATGGACATTATAAATAATTTACTAAAAATGATATATGCAAAATGAGAAAACACTGCTCAGCAGCACATAAAGAACTGTGCTTAAATGGCTACTACCAAGTTTCACACAACTGGAATTTGAACGGATGCCACTCCATAAAAAGCAACTTGTGTCTGCCTCTTGATTTAAAAAAGAATCCATAGTGTGTTGATTACACCAATTACAATGCTGCTGAATTCCTCCTTATTCCTCAACCACTAGGGACCACAAAAACATTGCCTTTGGTTCTGTCTGAACAACATGCTTAACTTCAAATTACAGGCATAGAGAGATTATATTCTAAGTAATTTCAAACTCAGCATAAGGAGAATAATGAGTTTTCATTGCATAAGATCCACAGCATGAAGTCTCCTATATGAGACAGAGCACTGTATGATGGCATACTGCTGACATCAGAATAAAAACACAAACACAGCATCTCTTCAAAAATGTAAAAAAAAGGATTGAAAGTAGTTGCGAAAAGAAACAAAAAGAAGGAGGAAAGCAGTTTTGGAGGCTAAGTGTGATCTATGGCTAGAGGAAGGATGGCAGAATTCTTGAAAGCTTTGGATTAAGGCACAACATAAAAGCTCAAGATTGATCTAATTTCCCCAGATCCAGTTGATGTATGTCATGGTCACTGTAAAAGGTAACTGGCACATTCAGAAGCTTAGGAAGAACCCTCTGAGGAACTCAGGGTTATTGTTAAAACTAGCTTCTTACTAGCATCAGAGTATGAACAGCCCAATAGATTCTTTTAACTTTTCTACCCCAAAACCTCTTTTTGTCTTGATTATTCTGTCTGCTGTCTCCTCATGGCTGGAAGATTTGATTCACAGCTCTTTATTAATTGTCATTATGCACTACAGACACAATACAAGCTAGAAGAGGATTGTGAAAGCAGAAAGTGCTTGGCAGAGAACTGGATTTAGGAGGAACAGTGGGCACACATGGTAGGAAGAAGTGTTGTTTTCTTGGGAAAGCAATCATTTCTATCCCATTTCGGAACTCTTTGCTGTAGTCAGTTTTGCCTTCAATGCCCAACTCTATCCCCTACTACAGGAGGAAGTTCTCAAGCTCCCTTTCCTGTCCTCCTGAGAGTCCTTCCTCAAGAGTCACCACCAGAAGTCCATCTCCCAAATTCTCCAAAACTTATCTGAAAGACAATTTCATTTACACCTTGATATTGACAGCCTTCTCCCAACTCCACTTTCCCACAGTCAGTTGTGAGCAGAATTCACAATAACTAAATGTAGAGAACTGAAGTTAGACATTCACCCCTGAGCCAGTCATCCTCATGTCCCTTCATGATCTGTGGAAATGAAGACCTGTTCTTATAGCATGATCCATTTGAAATCTATTTTAAGATTAAATTAATCGCATCCTGGAAGTAAAGTTCTCTACCCAGAACAGGAAAGGTTGTAGAGAAGACTCTCATCATTTTCATTGTCTAGACTCTGGTGAAAAACATCCTGAGACTTTTTCCTCATTCCATTGTAAAAATCTTATTAAAACTGAGAGATCTCAGTTTGCAGTCCACAACTTTTGTTAGACCCATCAGCCATTTTACAAAATATATCATTATTCCTTTGTGCACCCTGTGTTCACCAGCTGGATATTGATTCACAAGTAAATGTGAATTTACTTGATTTGCAAGTAAATTGTAAATCACAGCATACAATAAATTGTTCCACCAAGGAGAAATAATACTTAAAGATTTTCAAATAATAAATACACATACTAAGCAGACTCATCAGTGTGAAATTTGGTGGCATTGTCTCCTCGAGCAGGAGAGGTGACCTTGTCTGCTGGCAATTTTCTCAGGTTTTCTAGGATGGTCATGATAATCTTGTTGTTTTCTTCAAAGTTTTATTCTTCAGGTACTCAACCTGTTTTGATCTGGACTTATTGTTCATTGGAACTATGGACTTAATGACTTGAAAATCTTTTTGCAGTGACTTGGCAAGGGTTATGAAGTGACTCAGTAGCAAAGCAGGAACAAGCACACAAACAGCCCTGGCTCATGGTCTTTCTCAGAGGCTCTGCCTCACTTTTAAGTACTTACATGGCTCTCATCACTCAATCTTCCTTAACAAGAGTATTTTTCATTACTATTATTTTAGAAGTGCTTTGTAATAACTCAGAAGTACTGGGAAAAAAAATAAAAAAATCTGAGATGCCTATTTTTTTTTTTTTTCTCCCTTCACCCAAAATATATGTTTCCTTCCACTGTGTACAATCTGTTTCTGTGGCAGTGGCTTGGGTTTCCTAGGAAACGGCTGCAGGTCAGACCTTGATTGGTTGTGTTGTCAGCTTGATTGCAGTGTTTCAGGCGGTGGGATCTTTAAGTGCAGCTCTGAAGCAAGTAAATAGGGGGCTATCCAAGAGCTTTACATTAGTGGTCTGAAAGAAACCACACAGATGACATTTTGAGGGAGCTTGTGACACAGGGGCGACTAGTCTGAAGAGAATAGAAGCCAGCAAGGGATCAGAAAAGAGCCAAATCAGAGGTGTGGGTAGGACAGATGGGATGGTGGGCTTTGGAGGACAGAAGTTTGGCTGCAGTGAAAACTGCCAGAGTCTCATCTCTCATTGAAGGGGCAGCTGACAGTGGTGCTGTGATGGTCTAGACCACAAGTCCATTAGTTACTGGCACTTGAACACTTCATCTTTGATTTTACTGACTCAACTGCAAAGTTTCTGAGGCAAATGGTTATATTAATACAGAAGGCTTTCCACTGTAGTGTCTAGGTGACAGTAAATTAAAAGACAAAATTATTGAAAAGAGCAACAGGTTTGTATCCTGCAAACTTTTATGAGAGGATAGGATTGCCTAAAAGGGCCACCTTTGATGCTGCTTTGTTTATGCATCAGAGAGCAGTCAAACTGCACAGAAAGAGCACAGATTGAGAAGGAAACAGCCAAAGTGGCAGCAGCACTTCTGAAGGGTTCTCTGAGCT
Source organism: Ceyx melanurus (assembly GCA_024611195.1). Classification (NCBI taxonomy): domain Eukaryota; kingdom Metazoa; phylum Chordata; class Aves; order Coraciiformes; family Alcedinidae; genus Ceyx; species Ceyx melanurus. Next base: position 77,189 of record JANHGL010000529.1, read on the forward strand.
TTGGGTCATTTCCTTTTCCACTTATCCAAGTACATGCATACTGAAGAGCTTTATGTGCACGTATGTGAACAGTCACATATTTTCCTGCTCAAATCCCATAGTAAATTTCTAAAACATAATTTCAGAAATACAGGATATCTAGATCTAACCTAATTTCCTCCTTTCCCTTTCCTTTCCTTTCCTTTCTTTTCCTTCCCTTTCCCTTTCCAAAAAAAATTAGGTTTCATATTAAACTTCAAGAAAATAATAATGGGGCATACTTTTGACTCTGCCAAATAAACTTCCACATGGTGATTACATAATTTTCTGAGGTCTTGTGCTTGATAAATTATCTGGCATGCCCAATGTCCATAGCTAACAGTAAATCTAGGGATAAAACAAATAACTGTTGTTTGTTTTCCATGTGTGCAGTTTCCTTTATTTCCTCCCCCATTCACAAGTAGATCACTTTCTGTTAATTAAGTAAAAAGTACTTAGTGGAATTGATCTGAATTCAGGTCTAAGAGAACGCGCAAATTCTGCTGTTAGTTTTAGGAAGCTGATGGCAAAAAACATCTATCTAGACAAATTTGTGCAGGCACCACCCATGGTTAGACTCACAGCCAAATGTCTGCAGTTTTTAACAGCTTGCCTGTGTGTCAGCTGAGGACCAGGGACTGTTAAACATGCTTTAGCCTATGGAAAATGCAAGGTAATGTAACCCTGTATAACCTGCTGTGAAACAGGTTGGAAAAAAAAATAAAAATCACATTTTTCATTATTTTTACAGGCCTGCACAGAGATCATCTCAGTTCATCTGACACACAGTAGCCAGTTAAATTATGTTTAACAGACACAGCCCATGGTGAGGGAGGTTTTTTGAGCACACGATGACAGATCAAACCCACCTTGACATTTCACAAGTTAAACAGAGAAGGGAGGAAGGGAGGCAAGGCAGGGAGGTGAGAGCATCCATCTGTTGTCACACAGAAGGAAAAAGTTAGAAGGAGGAATAAACCCTCTTGATTTCTTCAGTAGTGTCCTCCCCAGTTAATAGTGCTGCTCTTCTTTTAATAGTGTATCACTCTTTTTCAAGCAGATGTACAGCTCTCATTAGAGATAATCCCCCATGCTCCCTCATCTTCCATTTCCCAGCTTTACACAGATAACATTAGTTTCTGTCCTTTTATTGCATTGTTCCATTTTGTGTACTCAAAGAACTATCTGCATTGCAATAATCTATGTATGTCAAATGGGATTAAGAAGGGAATTGAATGAATCAGCTAAAGTCATACAGTAAATAATCAAGGAAATTTTAAACAGGGGAATGCATCACTATGATTATGCAGGTAACAGCAACTGATGTTTTTTTATTGAAACTTTCTTAATCCTCAATGTAGATGGATTAAATGAGACAGAAATGATTCTTTTTCCTTAATAATATATTTCTCTAAAAGAGAAATACATATTCCAGGCAAGAATGCTAGCATCCTTTTTACGGTACATAGAGGGAGCTGTTGGCATAGGTTTATTAGACTAATCACAGTGAAAATTTTCCATTGTTATCAAACCTTTTAGAAGATTTCATTATTACTTTAACTGGAAAAATCATACTTCTTAGTCATATATTGATGAGAGTATCTCAGGCGTTTTAGGAATATAAAGAATATATTAACTGTAATAGAGTATTAGACCTTTTGCTGGACATTATACTCATTAGCATAGGAAGTCCAACACAAAAAAAGTTTTTTGCCATCCATGAATATAAAATTAGGGAATATTAGTCTCACAATTTATAAAGTATACAAAAAGGTAACGGATAAATGAGAGAACTGTAAATATTCCAATGTATATGTGAGGCTTCCATTATTGCTAATATTGCAGGACAATCTGCAGGCTGGGAGCTGGGACTCTCGTCCTCAGCAGAGAACAGGGAGAATATTATCCCTGCCTCTCATTCTGCTGACCTTCAGGGAATTTTTTTCAGGCTGATACTGAAACAAGGGGCAGGGAAATGTTTTAAGACGAGGCTCTTACCTCTAAGAAAGATTTAACTGCTGTTAATCGCCACTCTAAAGGCTTTTTTATTCTACAGTTCTTTTTCTCATAATATGGGCACTTAAAATTCTTACTTCCTTGTGCTCTGGATTAGTATAAACACTCAAAGTTTGCAAAAACAGATGGATAAATGTACATTATATAAATGTGACACAGGAGCTGTCTTTAAAACTAGTTAAGGAAGGAGCAGTTAGGGCAAGAATATTTTTCAATAGTGAAAGTTAAAAAGTAATCCTTTTTTAAAAAATTATTTTTAAACCTACGAAATATTTTGTTAACTTTTACACCCATTACATTTCATTGCTGAAATTCTCTAGGTTTCTAAATTCCATGTGGCTCTTGCAGTGCTGACATCCTTAAATCATGACTATTCCCTCTGCAGTCCTAGTTCAAAAACCCCCAAACAGGAAGTTCTGGAAATTATAAAAGAGATGTTAATTCCTAGGAGATATCTGGAAAACTGTTCAGGCTTAGAGCTTCAAAATGCAGGTGAACACTGGCATTTTTAGGTGGATCAGTGTTGCGACTCTTTAGGCTTATAGCAGACCTGGACATGAGAAATAAATAGTATTTCTACATTTTGTGAGATAGTCATAGATTTTAGGAGCTTCTTAAGCACTGAAAGTTTTGCACATTTTACACATTGAAAATGCTGCACAACAACACTGGGGTTAGTTAATTTCACAGCAAGCACACAGATGTGAAGTTGTATGTACATAGTCACGTAGCTATTTTATCATTTGACTCGTAAATGGATTCCATTTGGGATTGAACAAAAAGAAAGTTATTTCCAAAGCCCAGGCTGTGCCTGACCTCTTCTTCATTTCAATCAGTGAGAGATTTTACTACCTTCAGTGTAAGTTAGAAGGAGCCCTTTGTTCCAACTCACATGTAAATAAGATTTTAGCTGCTGCTTGGTGCTGTGCTGAGCAGGTGCAAGAGACATCTACCTTGATGGCTGGAATAACAAAGACTACTGAATGATTTGTCTCTATCTCAAATTTTATATCTATCTGCTGCTTAAATGAAATCTTTAATTTCTTACTCAAGGCCTCAATGTAGCATCGTACTCGAGCAGAAATTAATTTTGACATGTGCATATTCCCTGGGATTTAATGAAAACTACCTGCATGCTTAAAGATAGCTTCACATTTTTTTGAATAGCAATCCAAGCAGTTGTTAAAGGTTTCTGCTTTAACAAGTGCACAAAATATGAATAATCCATTTGTTTATTCATTAATTTGTTTTTTGGCCCAAGTGTTCTAAAAACATCCAAATTGATTGATTTTTTCCCAGTCCTAATATATTATTTGAAACTATGGTTCCTCTAGAGCAGTTTATGAAGAAGCAGACGAGGATATTTGGTTCTGAGTAGATGTTCTGAAAAATGAAAAATGGAAATTTTGTAATTCAGCCATTTTGTGTTTGGAAGAAAACGAAAAACTCAACTAAAGTGCTTTCATTTCAGTTCATGACACTAACAGCTGCTGTAATTGTAGTGTTGAGGCAAAGAAGTTCTGTACTGTAAAAAATATATACTAAATTGTTCCTAAGTATCTCGGAAGATCTTTCTGTTGTGCTTCTTCACCTTGTGCCAAAAAACTTGCATTTCTTTTTTCATTGAACAGTCTTCTCCATAGCAACAAATCACGAGAATGTGTAACTACTTAGTATGGGAAAAATCAAATACAAATCCTTAGTGGTCCATAAAAAGACTGTGAGATAAGTCTGAGAGAGAGGACCTGAAGTATTTAAAATCATTTAAGATCAGTCTTCTCCCTCCTGCATCAGGACAGGAACAGGTGATGACTAATGACAGCATCACAGATTATCTAGGAGAATGAGACTGGAGGGACTTGTTTTACCTGTGGATGGGAGACATCTCACGGGAACTGGAAGTCCAGTTGATAGGGATTCAAGACTCTGGTTGCTGGTAGGTGGCGTTGGAGACTGCTTTTTTGCTAACTTTTCTATACTCTGTTAAATCTTTGGACATAAGTAGAAGTTACAAGCACATCTTGATCATTTTCTTTGCAATTTAAGTACTTTGTTTCCTCTTTTCCCAGAAATCTACTTTCCTATCATTACTGTTTATTTAAACATAAATACAAACTGCACATTTTATAGAGCTAGGGATTTTCTCTATACTGTGGAATTCTGTGGCCAGGTTGAAAAGTCTGACCTTTATTTCCTTCACTTCTATTCAGGAAGAGCACTTGGGGATGGGATTGCTCAGTTTCTCAGTACAGCTTCTGCCTTTATGATCTTAGTGAACAGAAAACTCCTGGAATTGAAAGTGCATTTCAGCAAAAATAATAAAGAATCTACAATGGATTGTGATTTTTTTAGGTGACTTCTAAATTAACCTAGATTGTAGATAAATTTGCAAAAGAAATTGAAATAATTTTACTACTTCTGGTGCCTTTTTTTTTTTTTTTTTACAAAAGTACAGGCATATAGAAAATTTATTCTGTGCAAGTAATATGTAGAGAAATAGCAAAAAAATAAACAATTATTTTTTGGCGGTGTTTCACTGGAATGAGGTGGCATCTTTAGCAGTACAACATGGAGAATTTCCACCTTGAACTGTCCAGTCATACTTGCAATAAATAGGTGAAACCTGTAAAAGGGGACATTTTTAATTTGTCAAGAAGGAAAATTAGATGTTACAATGGTGACTCAAAGCAGAATTTAGACCACAGTGTTTCACAATATATACGTTACAGGTAAAAGCTCCCAGTATAACTAGATTGGATGGGGCCTCTATTAATATATTTGTATGTTTCATAATTTTTGCATTCTGTGTCAGGATGAAACTAAACGTTCACAAAGGCCTTTTCATTTCTGCATTTTCAAGTGAAAGATGTGTCTTTTCTTGGATTGATTTTGGGGGTATTTTGAGTCAAAACAACAATGAAAGCCAAACAAATACTAACTCCAATTGATGCAGACCAAGGACTTGAAGTTAAAACTCATCCTATGTAATCATCAGACTATTAAGAAGATTCAGAAATGTCTTACTTATTTTCTCCTGTTGGAACTCTTCCACTTGAGTAAATAGTACAATCACATTTCTTGTAGTTAGCTAAAGCAGTTAGATCAAAATAAGTAAGACTTAGTTTGACTTAAGTAAGTAAAAATAAGTCTGTAAAATTGATCATTCAAGAGAGGTCATGAAAACATTTTCCCTTTTCATAGAACCTCTCTCAGAGGTGAATGATTGGTAATAAATAAGTGTGGAAATGCAGAATGCTATGATGGGACTCCTTTGGCATGCTATCTAGAAGAGGAAGTTCAAGGGGACCCAAGACATGTACTCCTGACATTTGTTCTGTTTGTCCTGAACATCACTTTAGGAAGTCATGAATCATCACTGTCCATTGACCAGAACAGGAATTCATCTTAAACACTGACTATTGCACAGCTAAAGTGAGATAAGGTGCAAGCAGCCCTTAATAGCAGTAAGGGTTTCCAAATGAAGCTTCACAAACTATCTTCACTGTCTTTACCAAAACACCAACCTTTCATAAATTCATTATAAACGTAAAGATACAGAAGAACTCTGTACTGAGCTGATAGATCTGAAATCTTTTCAAAGGTCAAACAACTTGACTGTCCTTTCTCCTGCCATCCATCATCTTTTAGGCTGTCAGCAACTTACAAGTTTAACACTAAAGCCCAAACCTCAGTGAACCTTGAAGATGGGCCATGCCAATGCTTGAGCCTGGATCCTTGCTGAACTTCTAAGGTTACTTCACATGAACTGTCCCTCAGCTTTGTCCCTCCCAACAACATTGTGGTAATTTGTTCAGAAGTGCAGGTCCCAGTAAATCCTACAAGAAATAATCCCATAGACTTTCTTTTCTGACCTTCTGATATTTAAGTTCTGTTTTCTTCATTTTTGCCCACCAAACCCCCAAAGTTGAGACTTTCCAGGGAGGAGATCCAAGTACTGCTTGGACTGATTCCCAGAAACACTCTTCTTCACATACAATGAAGCACAGTCATTATAAAATTGTTACTTTTCATAGTTTTACTAATAGCACATCATGCTCAAGATATATCTCATACCAATAAGTCCCTGAAGATTATCCTTAGTGTTTCACAAAATCCTCATCCCTCTTGTTCTGTAATTTCAGAGCATAATTGTACTACAGTGCAAAAAACTCTTCTGTTTGTACAGTGATTCCTGTACCTGTGAAGTTATAGCAGAAATACACCATCTTTTTAAAAAGTAGGAACTTCTAAATGCCAGTTTATATAACAATAATAAATTTCCAGGGAAATACATTAATATATCTATTAATTATCCCTATATAATACATAAGGGATTTAGAATCAATTCCCTTGAATGATTTTAAATGTTGGTAGGAAACATTAACACCTCATTCTTTGGCTTGTTCGATTAATTTCCCATCATATGAAGAGAATTTACAATTCTGCTCTTGATTCTTTTTTTTTAAGCACAAGTCCCAGGTGCTTCTTTTTTAAAAGATGTTACAGCAATAAAAATGTTATTAAAGTGTCTTTGTTCATGCTGTTATAGTTGAGGTTGTGTCAGCATTTCCATTACAAGCTCATCTTTTCCAGAGAAAATGCTCTGGTCCATTGGGTAAATAACACATGTTTTACTATGACACACACCTAGGAAAGCTAGAAATATTCAAGGATAAGTTTGTTTAGGATCTTATTTTAATTCCATACAGTGTGTGTTGTGCTGTAATTTTTCCCCATGAATGAATAAACCAAATACTGCCTGTCGGTGATCACAAATTTCCTTGTACCACAAACTGTTAGCATTATTTCTACTTAGATTTTTTTGATTTTTTTTTTTAATTAATGAAAGCCTGGACAAGATGGATTTCTCATTAGTATCATGCATACTTAGCATAATGCCTTGAAACTTCAGCTACTCCTTAGAACTGTTGTGGAAATGGAGATTTGATGAGGCCGTGAAAGACAAGTCAAACACAAAGATTTCAGAGGCAATTTTTGTTTTTGAGTTCTCAGCCCAGCTGAAATAAGGTGCCAGATGTCTCAGGCTTTATGTTGAATTATGGAATTACTCCAAATCATAGGCAACTTCTGGTTCTGCTTCCTTAAGTGACATGACAAAGACTGAAGAAGGAATTGTTCAAAAAGGAATCAGAAACCACTTCCTTCCCATAAGGCCTCCACAGAATGGGATACACCACAGCCTAATTTATTAGCTAAGTCTTATTCTCATGAGGCAGCTCAGAAACCTTTTAGATTCAGTTTGTACAACTTCAGTTGCTATTTCTAGACAAAAGCCTCATGGTTAATAACACCACATCTGTTAAACTGAATTCTGAGTTCGTCCCCTGCTCTGGGACTATAATCCTGTAGTTCAATGATCTTTTGGGCCATTACCATGCCCCTGTCATATTTCCACACTCCTCCTGCCTCATCTAACCTTGCAAAAAGGTCAGGTTCCACTATAGCAGCTTGAAAAATAAGTGGTTTAAATTTCATGCCTGAACTCTTCACTCAGTATCTGCTTTTAAGAACTAACACTGTCATTAATACAAGGGATGGGTGATCTCTGAGCTTAATCTCACTTAGTAGAGGAGGCCAAAATCTTTGTAGCCCCAGGCCTATTTTTATTGTTGTTGTTTATTAATCTCTGAATCCTTTAAGGCCAACTATTTTATTGTAACCAGATGTATTGTAGAAATATGTAGAAGTTACTTCTGGAAACTTGGGATTCAGGTGTGCCAGAAGTTGTACAAACATATAGGATGAGATTTTTTATCTGCCTTAGATAAGAAAAAAGAAAGATTTTCCGTGGATGAGATAAATTGAGAAGGGATCATAATTCATCTTGTGTACTGATTAAAAGAGTCCTTTGACTGTCTATTTAGATATTTAATAGCAAGCTCTGTGATTAGATGCAGCTATTTTTTTTTTCTCATTTCCTTGTAACTTTTGTGAATGGATGACTCCTCTGTTTCAAGACATGGATTGCTATTCTCTTAGTCCAAATTAAGGTGAAATCCTGTCCTAAGCACAAGGTTGTTAAATGTTTTTATCTTGGACAACACGAGGGTGGTGTAAATCATGCACTGGAAGTGTCCATCTCTTTGTCTCTATCAAATCAGGGAGGGAATTTTGTTGATGAACTTCATCAAGAGACACCAGTTTTGGATGGTTGCTGTTCTAAATCCCTCATTTCTGTCTGTCCTACTGTAACTATCTGAACTAATATTGTTACAATAATGTGTTGACATTTCAGTTCTCACCACATTACATTGTGGATCATACATTCTTCTCATAGGAAATATCTTTGCCTTTTCCTCTTCTCTCTCTCATTACTAATAAATGGCCAAAGGGGTCAATATTCTTCCAGAGTTTCATAGATGTTGTGAGGAAGATTCTTCTATTCCCAGCTAAGTTAATCTTGAGGTACTTAAAAACAAGAATTCCAAAGAAAACTATTAATGACTTCAGTATGAGTAGTTTTTTAACATTTTTCCTTAAATCCAGTTTTCTGGAATGAAGTCTTTTTGGCATTGACAGTTCTCATAAAGAGAAAGCTAATGATTTTCTTCTAAGCATAATATGCGGATAATTAAGATAATGTTTTTAGCAATCTGAAGTGTTTAACTGCCTTCATACAATATAAATCTTTTTTTTTTTTTTTGCACCCTTCATATATTTAATTTAACTATGCAACAAAACAGTAGCAAGAAATATGATAGTTTGCATAATTACACAGCTAGTTCAACATATTTTTAAAATCTTTTTTAATCTTTCACTTGGTAATTTTCTTCACAACTGGGCAATGTAAGATTTCATTTTTCTTCCTTCTTGCTATGGTAAATGTCTATGTGTAAGCATGAAGCATTTATTTTCAGTTTGTATATGATCATGGAAACAGTAAGGCATAGAAAAATACTCATAGCTGGATATGATATCTTTATAGTATGCACGCATATGCATTTATATGTGCATACACAAGTGCATTTGCACATAAAAAATATAAGGGATATGTATTCATAAAGAAATATTTAATCCACTGTTAGACCTTGTAAATATAATCATATAAAGCAGTCACTTACTTTGAAGTTACATTGAAGAGTGCTTATTAATAGCTCTGATAAATTGAGGAAAGCTTTGGTAGTATGAAGACACTGGAGAGATGAAGACTGCTGAAGAACAAACTATTTAGCGGGTCCTGTGTTATTCTTCTGATATTATTTAGCTAGAATTGTGGGGAACAATGCTGAGTATAAAATGTACTATATGAGTGAAAGAGAGAAAAAAATGTCAGAAGCAACTCCAACTGAAAATACTGCTTTTATATCTCAGATGTTTTCCTCTAGATCCAGGTGCATCTCATGTACCTCAGAGTGCCCTGGTTGCCGACTGCTGTTTGTGAGCAGCAGACACAGGGCAAATCTGACTTGGCAGCTGTGCAAGGGCTGACATACATCACAGCTGCAAACATTCAGCTGCAGAAAGGAGGACATTTCTGCACTCAGGTTCAAGTCATTTTTTTTAGGGAAGGGACTTTGGGGTCTCAGCCTCTGTACAGCTGCTCAGAGATGTGCAATGGAGAGAAGAAACCTTGAGGAGCTGCTACATAAACCTAATTGTCCCTGTGTCAGCCAAAACGCCTGAATACCAACCGTTCTGCTGTCGTACCAGAGAACCTGATGTAGAGTATAAAACCCAATGAAAATATTTCCACCCACGCTTTCTAAAAGATTCTAATATCAGAATGATTTATTGTATTTTGTGTAAAGCCTCTGCATATTTTTTCATTGCAAACTTCCTAAAACCTCTCTTCAAGGTTTTTAAGTCTTCAGCTGCTCTCTATTTCAACAACTAACACTCTTCACTGAGAAGCTGAACAAAAATTATTTTTTATTTGTGAAATTCTGTTTAGAGATCTCTTCCAACAGTTACAAAACTCTTGCTGTGAAGTCCTTCTCTGAGCAGTCAGACTTTTACCCTTAATGCACACACAGCAGTGTTCCCGTGGATTTCATCGTCCACTGAAAGCATATGAAAGGAATTTCATGCACTCAGATTCCCCTGAGTGCTTTCACCATTAAAGTGACAAGCTTACATTTAAATATTTTTAATGAAAATTTTGCACTTGTGAGCAACGACAAAGATGGGTACTCCATGCTGTTAACTATTAATATGAAATCTGTCTCAGAAGGGAGAGTGTTTTTGTATCTAAAAGATACTGGCTTACATAGAGATTGCTGAAACTTGAGAGAATTTTAGATCTTGTAGGTAGATTGGATATAGAGACAGTTGAGAAATAGAGGAGTAATTTTAGTGTAATTTGACCAGTTTCTTTAACATTCTTGTGCAAAGAATGCTAAAGCCAGTCTCAGTATGATATTTTGAGAATTTATATCATGTTCAGTAATTTCCACTTACATAACTCAATTTATCCATAGCTCTCTGTGTACTTTTCAGAGGGGAAAAGGAACCATTATCTCCATTTCACAAACAGGTGATGTCTGAAAGCATCCAGTGAAGTGATTTCTCCCACATTCACACAGAAAATCATCAACTGGGGCAAAGTAGAAACTTTGGTCCCTTAATCTGTACAGGCTTCAGATAGACAATCACAAGTCTGTATAAACAGCCAAGGCTACTTAGATTTAAAATTATTAACCCTCCTGCTGCAATTCCTCTATGAACAAAACATATACACAGTGTTCAACTGGAAACTGCAGAGCATGACAGTCAATGTGTTGCTATAATACTTGTTGTTATGAATTAATTAGCTGATTTGCATTTATATAGCACACTTCATGCAGAAGCAACACATGGCATTATACACTTAAACTACATTACAATTAAATAGTACTTCTGCTAGACAAGTCAAGATGAGGCATCCAAAAAAAAAAAACCCCCAAAAAAACGAAACCACCCAAAACACACAAAAATTCTCATAGCTCTGACGGGAAGCAACTTATTAAAAAAAAAATCAAATCTTTAATAAAGGGCAACTACAAATCTCAGTTACAAAGACAATGACTGATCAGCTGTTCAGAGAGGTAAATGGAGAAGATGTGAATACTATGCAAGTACTGTAAAAACAATTATTCCTTTGACAGGAAGGCAGTGTAGCATCTGTAATTGCAGTGTGATAAGCCAGTGTATGCAAGTGACCATTCTAGGTGCTGAATATTGTACAAGCCAGGACTTCTCCAATGAATGATCAAGGAAGGCTTTAAAAACAAAGTGGCAATAGTCCAACCAGGGCTGTAAAATGTGAATCAGGAGCTATGCATCCCACTGAGACACAAATGGTTTTAACCTGCTAAATTTCTGAGATGGTTAAAATGAAGTCTAACAGCACGGCTCATTTTGGCTGATTAGGAAATTAAAATTCCACTCCCAGCCAAACGTTGAGTGAAGAATCAGTGTTGAGAGAGTTACAAGAAAAAAAAATCGATTCTGTTTTCTCTGAGCTCAGGAGTTATGAAAAAAATTAACGAAGAGTTAATTTGTTTGACTTCAGGAAAAGCTGTTCACAATCTAAACAGCACCTTTTTTCTACTCAGTCAAGGAGATAGATATTTGCAAAAAAATTGGAAAAGGTAAAGGGAAAAAAGTTTTAAAACAATCAAAACCAATCAAGTATTTTCCAGAAAATAGCAGCCAACCTGATTGGAAACATACCAAGCTCTTCTAGGCTGGTTCTAGTAACAGCAACACACAGGAGTTCTTATTTTGTTATGTTTGTTTGGTTTTCTTTTATCTTTTCATAATATATAAACAAACTGTCATCAGTGGGCTACAGAGTGCAAACCAAAGCTCTAACTGGTGTACCTCAGAGTCTGAAGAGAATCTATATTGTTGCAGTTCAAATATTAAATGAGACTTTCTACTTGGATCTCATGGATCACACCCATCCCATATCTACCATCACATACCTCATGTTTTTCAGAGTCCCCAAGTTGTGTGTAGCATTTCACTAACGAGGCTTTCACCCTCTAGCATTATAGGTTTTGGGTGTTGTCATCACCTGAGATATCTTCTCTTTCCTCAACTCATACTCTGTTCCTTCATTGTCTTGATAGAGCTGATAGAAAATGATAATAGGTTGTTCCCAGTGTATCCAACCTCACACTACAAACCTGTGCCACAATCTGTGAAGGCTGCACAAAAGCTTCAGTGGGGCTTTCTTTCCTGGGGCACTGGCACAAGAACTACACTGTGGGAATGTGAGAGAGCTTAAGGTATTTGACCAAAATGAAATTATAGCTGTCTCAGTGGTCAGCAATAAATTTGAGCAGCCTAGTGTAAATGTTGACAGCTATAAGTTACACATGAATGCCTAAGTCATACCAGGGGATTAGATGAAACAAAAATGGAAATAAATAAATAGAGAGAAGGAAAAAAAAAAAAAAAAGGAGGGAAAAAGTAGGAATCTGCACACCCAGGAAGAACGTGTCAGAGTGTCCCTCCAGCCATGCTGGCAATTTAGGCATGAAAAAATTACTGAAGGCAGATCATCATTATTAGAGCAAGAAAAAGATGTCCCTAATAACTGTGTTATCTGCCATCAAATCTCCAGAGACAAAAATAGACTCATTTGCTCCAAGGTTGCAGGGGTTACAGAGTGAGGCAGGAACCACAGAAAAAGAGATTGATACCAGGGATTAAAGATCACAGCTGTACAGAGAGTAGGTGGAAACAAATTGGTGCTATTTCTAAAGCCCTGATGAAAGAAAATGGTGCCTTGCTAGGGAAGGTGACAACTGAAAGATAAAAGTAGAAAGAAAATGTTTTAATATTAGAGCTGAGCCAAGCATTGGTAATGAAACCGAGCTGTAGTTTTGCTTAGTTTTGTGCTTCTTCACAAAGAGTGAGCTCGGGCTGGTTTCTCGAGGTGAGCAATCCTAAGCCAATTTTTATATCTTCAGGTGAAAATGATGCTAGGGAAATTGTGATTTCACTAGCTTAGGTACAAACCCAGCCAAATGGTTATCCAGCCTGGTGCACCGGACTGTTTCACTTTGTTATTGAGTTACTTCGGGCCTGACAATGGCAAAGCAGAGGTTGATACTCATGCAGGGCTGGAGCTGCCAAGCTCTGCAAACCTCAGACTGAGCTACAACTCAACCAACCGAAATAGCTGCTGTAATGGCTATCAAATCCCCTGACAGAGCAGGTATTAAATTACAAGCCATTAAGGATTAGACCACGAGCTACTGCAGGAAATACTGAAGAGGAAGATTTTCACAGACTCGTAGCTCTTGTTGGTAAGACAAGGGGACCCAAAGCACACAATTACCAGAGTATAAATGCTTGCTTAGAAGATGGAAACCTCCCTGTTTTAGCACTTGATCCTGAGAAAAACGAAGTGGGCTACTATCCCTCACAATGGTGAGAGATGGGGAAAGGAAACAAATGGAAAAAACATCCAGGCTCACAACTTCAGTCTAAGTTATTCTATGAACAATTTTAAATTATGAATCTTACTCATAGATCATTAACTCACTAGATGTCAAATCTAGTGTGGATGTTTTCCAGGCAAATATTGTTAAAAGTAGGAATACAATCCAAAGTTCTCAATAATTATCTATGCTATATTGCTTTTTAGATATTACTCACTATTTAAACAGATTTAGGTCTTGTTAACTGCAGGAAAGAAACTGCTGAAATTCTTTACGTGTATATAGGGACACACTTACTTTCTTGTAAAGTACCTCATGTATTTGTTAGTACCACTTCCAGCATACAGTAATTAAGATTTATATTGCTTGAGGATATTTGATGTTAACATTGGAAATTATGTTTTTCTGTAATCAGAATGTAAATGAAAAAAAAAAAAAGTACACTAGAGACTCTTTGTGAACATGGAACTGTCATTTATATTTAGTTTGGCACTGCAATTCAAAGGTGTTGATCAGAAAGCAGTCAAGGACATATCCAAAATGAGATTCACAAACACTGGACCCACAAAGGTTTAAGGAATTCTGTATTTAAAAAGAAGATTTAGTAACAGCAAAAACCCCTCAGCTCTCCAGAGTGAATATAATTGTTGTTTCTATATCATAGCACTTATTGTGTAATAAAAATATCCCTACTGGGGGAATCTACAGGCTACTAAAACATGACCAATCTTTAAGGAAAACTTTGCTTTTTCATTTTTTTTTTTCCAGAACATTATTGTTTTAGGGTAACCGTCTCTATGCCCTAAAAACTATGCAATAATCATAGGGAAAAATATAAAAAATCATAATAAAATAATCTTCCTTTATTTTGAGGTAATGTAGTTGTGAACCTCAAGGGAAGACAGACAGAAAAGGAGAGCAAAAATTACTTTGATTGACATCCTGCGTTGCCCCTTCTCTTTTCAGACATCCTAGCTAGAGGAGCAAGAGTATTATTATGATTGCAACACAGCAATAAGGATTTTTTTTTTTTTCTTGGTAAAAAAAACCCTTATACTTAATGTGCAAAAGCATTTTAAAATTAAATTTCAGAAAAATGTAGAAATAAAATCCAGAGGACAGAACTTTTATGAGATCTGAGAGACTTATGACTGAGAGAGCAGCCCAGAGCCATACAGAGCCACTAAATTCACACAGGAAAGTGGAGAATGGAGTTCTTTCAGAAGGGAAGTACATCTGCAGCCATGTAGCCTTGTTTCCAATTCAAGAGGAACTCTGTACTTACCATGTTGTTACCATCTGAGTTCTGTATACTTCAGAAGGTAGTTATGGATAGTTATATTCATACAGTTCTTTTTTTCCTTATTTTTATTTCTTTTTCTCTCTTTTTTTTTTAATTTATTGTTTTCTCCAAACATAATGTCAATGTACTTCAGATCTTCTAATGACTTTCTCAGGATCAGAGAGGTAGTGAACAGAAGACCTGAGTACTGAACATCAATATTATGAACCAGAGTGTAGGATTTTGTTGTGGTTTGGTTTTTTTTTCACTACGTGGAGACATTGGCATTTTATATCTGTCCTTTTAAACTAGCTAAAGTGAAAGCTGAATTTAATAAAGAATATTTTAAGGGCTTAAATGACATTAATGGATGAAAAATGGAACCCCAAAAACTATAGCCTCCTGCTCTGCAAATATTCACCTAACATCTTGTAATTAATTTTAAAATGTAGATGGTATTGGAAGTGTTTCAGATGAATTTATTTCCCTTTATAGACTGTTTTCCTATACAAACAAAAGGAATTAAATTGAATTTACCTGGCTGTTAGTGCTTCTCACCCCAATAAACCTTGAATACACTGGTCACTTTCCACCAAATTTGACCAATGTTGTCATTTAAGAGAGAAATAAATTCATGTGAATCTCAGCAATCAGGTTGATCTAGGTTCCTATTAGTGAGGAAAAACTGGAAGAAGCTCAGCTGATAAATATTCTGTTTGACAGCAGCTGTGGGCAATGAGCACATGAAGATCTCCCAACCAGCCTTAGCCTTACTAGAGTGTTGTCTTCAGTCAGCTGCTAACGTGATGGGGCTTTCCAAGATAAACAGTGCAGAGCTGGTTGTTGGAGGCAAGGAAGGAATAAAGAAAAGGTACAATGTGGTACATCAGAAAGATTTAGGTTTCATTAGCTCTGCTACTAACAGAATTACTTGTTTTTAATAGTAAGAAGCAATTTCCTATATTCAGCATGTCACTTGGCTGGAGGTAATGAACAGAATAGCTTATGGGAATATCAAGGTGTGCTAATTATATCATGGCTGATCCAGTCTGGCATTAAAATCCCTCCCAGGAAGAATTCTCCCTATGAAGAGTTTCTTTGATTTAGATCCAGGAGAATTGTAATAACCATATAAAACAATGCAACTTGAAAAATAGTTTGTTACTATATGCTAGTAAACAACTACTTAAAAAATAACAATTGTGCAGGAACTCGTGAAGAATAAGGCAAGAGAAAAATAGGATTTACCTAAAAACATAATAATTCTCCCTAAATATATTCTGGAACTGCATAAAATAGCCCCTGAAATAACTGTGATTCTAGTCATCCTGAAATTATGAATGCATTATTCAAAGTTGCTATATATTCTGGATTGAAAGCAAAAGAGCCATACCCTGTAAAACCACAAGAAACAGGGATATCCTGTCATAAGAAATTGCCATAAACACCCAAGGACATGACTGTGTCAGACCTTTCACAACCTCCCATTATGACTGCTTCCTTTACCCAAACAGAGAAATAATCCATGAGCATCGTCTGGAATCCAGATGTGCAATGACTTGAGTATGGCATGTTCTGGGCTGAGTATTATAATAATTGAGTTGCTAGGCACGAAGAGGTCTTCTCTTTGCCAGCTTCTTTTCCAGCAAAGTTTCACGAATCTAACCTTTCGTTTCTCAATTCTTTAGTCTGGTCTGCAAAACCAAAATATTTCCTCTGAAGCTGAATAGAAAGTTTCATATGCCACTGACTTTTAACGTTTTGCTTAAGAAAAACAGCAAAACAAGCATCAGTCTGGATCAAGCCATTTATTTATATATTTATTTCATAGTTTCACTGCGGAGAAGAATAATCTATTATTTATATCCTTATCTACTACATACACAACTCTCTCTCCAGGGAGACGACGAGGCAAAGAACAAACCACCTATGACAGATGTTGCTCATATTCTTTCATGCACTATGGGAAGATGTTCAGATTCTGCCATGGTGAAAGTGGCATGTGAAAATATACAGAGTGGGGACTTATAATGGTGTTCTGAGGAGGAGAAATAGTTTATGTAAAACATTCTGCCTCTTACAAATCATCCTAGTAGCAGTCACACTAACACAGGGAAACCACTGGAACACAAATCCACGTTACACCTTGCTTCTTTATTGGGCCCCCTCCCTATTTTACACCTCCCTAATATTTATTTTTCAAGTTCCATGATGAATGCTGCACAAGCTAGATACAGGACCCTGCTGTTCATGTCATTGTGTTTGAATTCAAACCACAGGGAACAGAAACAATAGGATCCTTAATTTAAGGAATTATCAGAAGATAGTAAGCAAAACTGTATTTTCCTTAATGCAGAACATGGTGCAATTGATTAAAGAGAGAGAAATGAAGCAATGTCAATTAGTGTGAGTAAAACAGTAATAGTACTTTGTACATACATCTGTGTTCAAATAGTCTTTGAATAACCGTGATTTGCTAACTGGGAACTATATGTGTAACCAAGATCATTCTGTGCTCTTTTCTAAATTGAAAGTCTGCTCTTCCTTCAGTACACACTTTCTGTATATTTTCTTTCAGTAATAGCTAGGAGATTTTTCTTCTTTCCTCATTAGAAAACTCCAGTTTGTCAAAAATGAAATTGTCTAAAGGAAAGGTACCATGTTTCATTACTTCCTTTACTAAAATGTTAGAAAATATTTGACATTCGCTAAATATGTGTTTTCAAGAAAAAAAAGTTGAAATTATTTTCCCCAATGGCTGCGCTAAATTGTGCTAACTCGCAATTAAAAAAAAAAAAAAGCTTGATATAGAAGTTGACTATACTGAAACTATTAAAATGAAACAGTTTGTCCAATCACTGTGAAGTTTCTTGAAAGTAATTTCAGGTTGCATCATCATCAAAATTTTGGACAGGAAAAGTCAATGAAATCCTAAAATGCTTTATTTTGTCATTTTCAAAGTCAGGGTCTGCCATGAATAAAGCTTCTTTGAAAAGTTTGCAGAAGAGGACAGACAAATACCTATTATAAAACACTAAGAAATCACTTATGAAATTACTTGAAATTGTGACTTAGATGCAAGACTTGACACTTGGCCTTGTTGAAGATCATACACCTCACCTTGGCCCATCGATCCAACCTGTCCAGATCCCTCTGCAGAGCATCCCTACACTTGAGCAGACTAACACTCCCACCCAATTTGGTGTCAGCTGCAAACTTTGGTGTCAGCTGCAAACTGAGGCTGCATTCTATCTCCTCATCTAGATCATTGATAAAGATATTAAACAGAAGTGGTCCCAATATTGAGCCCTGAGGAACTGGCTGCCATCTGTATTTAACTCCATTCACCGCCAGTCTTTGGGCCAGGCTGCCCAGACAGTGTTTTACCCAGCAGATTGTAAACCCATCCACGTCATGAGCAGCCAGTTCTTTCACGAGAATGCTGTGGGAAACAGTGTTGAATGCTTTACAGAAGTCCAGCTAAACACATCCACAGACTTTCCCTCATCCACAAGGTTGACATTAGAAGGAGATCAGGTTTGTCAAGCAGGACCTGCTTTTCATAAACCCATGCTGACTGGGACTGATTGCCTCCTTGTCCTCATGCTGTTACATTCCTGTCTTATTTCTGAATAACTATCAATGCTTAAGTCAGAGTCAATCAAAAGACATTTGGCCATTTTATAAGACACATGTCCAATTAAGAGAAATTTCTTGGCATTCAGATCCCTGCCTTCTTGAGCCAATGAGCTAACATTTAAATGTTCTGCAAAGTTCATTGCTCTACTATTGCTCTGTAAAAATCGTGCATGAAAATAGAAATAACATTTCTCCCATAAAACTCAATACATCTGCATAGAATATTTAAGCAAGGTTACTATGAAATATAATCCTCTTCTCTGGAGGCTCTGCAGGAAAAAAACTCCAAATTTAATAATGTGAATTATACACAAAACATAAATCACAAAGGGTCAAGAAAGCTGTTAAAGTGCTTTCCTCTTGACCTTCTCTTCTCTTTCCTGACATTCAACTTGGAAAAGACCATTGGTGCTGTTCTGGCGTAAACCAACTGAAATGCTTTAGGCTTAGTATGCATGGGCTAGCACCAGGTCCAAGTTCAGTAGGTGCCAAGAATCATCACCATCTTACTCCTTTGTTAAGGTGTGATGTCACTGCTTCACAAAATCAGTCAGGCGTCTCTGTGTCTTTGAACCTCAGAGGAGCTTCACTGACACGTTATTGGCTCAAGGACAATAATCAGATATAAAAAAGGTTTTACGGACAAGAATAATGAAGCCCCAAAAAAATATCCCCTTAAATTTCTCTCTAGGCCTGAAGAATTCTTATTTTTCCATGCTTTTAGGAATTTAGAAGCTGCAAGGTAAGCACATTGGATTATTTTGCAAACTTTGCTTTCTTCAACAGCATTTGTATAAGACCTTGGATGTCTCAAAGTTTTCTTTCCATGGTGGATACTTAACATTGATATTGTAGACTAGTGTGTCAGCTTTTTATTGCATCTGCCACAAAATATTCATGGTCAGAAAAATCAACATATAGTGACAGCTTTATTTTACACACCCTTTGCCTGTCTGTTTGTTTTGTTGAGCAGAGGGTAAATTGCTTCGTTGTTAACTATTCAAGGTCAGTATAGCTATGAAAAAATGCACAGGCTTTACATTCAGTATCATCTGTGATACTTTGATACTGTATTTTTTAGCAAAGAAGTCCCAAGGTTTAATATTTTTATCCAAATGTGATTAGATACAAATTCATTTGAAGCCAATTGGAACAAGATCATAGTATCAAAGAATAATAGGGGTTGGAAGGAAGCTCTGCACATCATCATGTCCAACCCCCTGCCAGAGCAGGGTCACCCAGGACAGGCCACACAGGAATGTGTCCAGGCAGGTTTTGAAAGTCTCTAGGTCTCTAGAGAAGGAAACTCCACAACCTCTCTGGGCAGCTTGTTTCATTTCTCTATCACCCTCACAGTGAAGACCCATGAAAGTATTTAGACATCGATATCTGTGAGAGCCAGGCTCTGAAATATTCAGAATTTGGATGTTTTAATCCTCCTGATCAATACCATCAATAATTTGTGTTATGGATATGGTTAATACAATAAATTTGGCTGTAGTCCTGACTTGACTGGATCATCTCAATAGATATATGTCATATGTTTCAGAAGTGTGAAAGAAGGCAAAGCTCTAGAAATGGTTTGAAGGCAGGGAATTGAAATGTTTTCTGAGTGGGCTTTTTTTGTCAGCTCTGGGATGAGACTACATATTACAGGAATTTGGGACTCAAAAGTGTCTCACTAACCATGTCAGCATCAGAAGCTGGTGCTTGCTCAGTTCTTCCTCCAGACAGAGATTTGATTACCAATCTGTACTCATTTGTCCTCTCAAGAAGTGCTGAAGAAATGGAAACAAAGTTCTTGGAAGCCCTGCAAAGTACTCACTGATAAGTTTCAGACTATGAATCCTTCTACACAGAATATGAAAGAATTTTAGGTTTTATAGTTTCTTTTAATCATTCCTCAGAATGATTAACATTATTCCTGAGATTACATATTCTACCACCCAGTGTAATACTTTCCTCAAGATAAATATAGGAAGGAAGGAAGGAAGGAAGGAAGGAAGGAAGGAAGGAAGGAAGGAAGGAAGGAAGGAAGGAAGGAAGGAAG
>JANHGL010000530.1:24840-56074 GCA_024611195.1 Ceyx melanurus
CTCCACTCCCCTAATCATCTTGGTGGCCCTGTGTTGGACTCTCTATAGCAAATCTCTCTCTTTTCTGAACTGGGGTGCCCAACACTGGACACAGTACTCGAGGTGGGGTCTCACCAGTGCAGAGTAGAGGACGAGGACAACCTCCCTTGACCTGCTGGCCACACTTCTCCTAATGCATCCCAGGATGCCATTGGCCTTCTTGACCACAAGGGCACATTGTTAGCTCATGGTCATCCCCCTGTCCACCAGCACCCCCAGGTCTCTTTCTTCAGAGCTGCTTTCTAGTACATCAGTCCCCCAATTTTTATCCTTCTTCCTCCAGTAAAATGGCAAAATGAGACATTTGTTTAGTGTTCAAATAGCCTAATTGATGTATTTTTGCTCCTTTTCAGTTTTTCTTTCCTTGTTCTCCTTCCTCATAGCCTGTTTCTGTTTTTAAGTCTCTTTATCTGTAGCTCATGTTTTGTAGCATTCATGTAATACATATATATATATTATTTAAATGGTTTAATGTGTTTTGTACTTACCAGTGTTGCTGTTAGGCCATGCCCCTTCCTTCCAGGAGAGCAGCAGTTCTCTCAAAAGTGGCTCAAACATCACAATGCCTATTGTCCACTTCTTCATTTTAGTGGGTGATGATGATAAGCATTTCCTCCTTGCGTTTCAGACTGCCTTTAGAAAAGCATCCCAAATATCATGGTAGGAATATGCAAATTAGTATGAATGTCATCATGTTAAGGAACTCTTTGCTAAAGGGAAATTGTAGGATTTTTTTTCCTCCAGAGTCATGTGGGGGCTCAGGATGTCTTTTATTCTCCTGTGTGAAAACCCCTCTTTTTCCTGTGTGGATGCACGAGTCAAAGTCTTTTTGGACATGCTGTGAATGTAAGACTCATTTCCAGAAAACTGAGAGGGTGATTACAGCCTTTGATGGTGAAGAAGCCATTCAGAAGTCACATTTACCAGCAGGGAGTACATGCTTTATAAAATTCTTCAGTATAATAAAACTATATAGTGGAAGTGTCACAATGGGCTCTCTTTGATATTGAACAATTGCCTAATGAACAGTGGTGTAACCCAGCTTTCTAATGTGGAGTTTTATGCCTTCTGCACATCTTAATTAATGATCAACCTCAGTTGATCAAGTACCTTGCAGCAAAGGCTGAGAGAGGCTCTACAGCTGTGATGCCCTCAGGGTTTTGTTTGACAGTCCTGAGGCCAGTCTCTGTGAGACTCAAACACAGTTAGGCAGCATGGCCAGGGGCTGTTTCTGCCTCTTTGAAAAGGGACCATATGGGCTTCCTGTCATACCTGCTCTGGTCTGAATGCATCCTTGGACTTACCTGACTACTTCTGCAGCTAAGCTGACCATTTCTGCTGCCCAGGGACATGGAAGGTTCATTCCACATTTCCCTGAAGTCACATCCTTCACTGCAAGGTTGACTCAACTCTTTTTCCATGGCTATTAGTCAATGGAGGTTGTTACCATCTATGCAAGACCAGTAGCTCCCAAAGGGTTACAAATGGCAGTGCCTGCTGTACAGACCAGTGTGCTGGTACATGGAAAAACAAGGCAAGCATAGAAACGAGGTGACAGTATGGACAAATTGCTGACAAAAGCCAAGGACAGTGTTTTTAGATGGGAGCAAAAAAAGCAGCTCAACATCTGCTTTTTTTGCTCACATCTATGGGCAATGGAAGAAATATTACACTGCTGTACTATTCACTCCTAATACTACTCTTTCATTAAATGTCACATGCTTTGTTTTTTTGCAATGTCTAAACAGGAGTAAACCAAAAGGAAGTAACTTTGCAGAGGCTGGTTTGCTTATCAGAGAAACTGATGTATTCTACCTTCAAATGGGCATGTGATTTATTGTGTTTATCTAGCAGACAGTGAGCTGAAGTAATTTAAAGCAGTTGGCCAAGAAAATCCCCAGCATATTGTACTTACCTTCAAGTGGAGAAGACATGTGCAAACATGAATGAGCACCACTTAAGGTCTTGTTCCTGATCTTGTGCATTCCTGCAGAGTCGCTTTGCTTTACATGTAGTTGAATTGAATAAATGGCCTGTCTTGAATTACATTTTGGATAAACTGGGTGTGTAATGTATCCAGCCAGCTTTGGCATTCATGACTGTCACTTGTATAACTGAGCAGCATGATTCTTAGGCATTGCCAGGTTCAGAGATATTTCACAAGGACAATCTGTTCTTAAGAGCAAGTAAGAAATGTGGTGGAGGAAGATATCAGGGAGGAGGTGAAATAAGTGAATATTGTCTAAATTGTTTAAGCATTGCAGTCCAGTTCAATAAGGGAAATCCATTCAGTTTTTGTTTTCTGCATCTTTTCAAAACATTCTGTGATAGTAATGAGACTTTTCCATGGAAAGTGTGATTAAAAAAAAAAAAAAGAGATGGATAGACAAGAAAGGAGAAAGTGAAAACTTCCCGTTTTAGGCTTAAAGATTTGTACATAACTTAAACACTCTTTATAACATCTCAGTAGTACTTGTTCATGAATGCATTTCAAGGTGCATCTGCTCATGTCTATAGACAGTCCAGTACCCAAAGAGAACAGACGCACTTGGATAACTTGGGATAAAAGGCTTTATGACAAAGATGGTGATTCTGATTTTTCTTGACCTTCTCCGTGGTGCTTCCCTGTCACTTTGTTTGCTAATGTGATCCTTTTGGAGGACCTTAGTCCTGTTGATGACTTTGTACTTCTATTACTCAACAGCTTGGTATTTTCAGATATGTGACTTGTTCTTAAAAATCAGCTGAATGCAAGTGTAGAAGCCATTTCTTTGTACCACAGGGGATCTTAGACTCTGATTTTGTAGATAATAACCATAAAGCATGTTCTTCATCTAAGATCTCATTAGAAAGAGTGATGAGCCTGCAGGAAATTGGCATGGCAAGGACTGACAATATTTATGCTCTGCATGACAGCAGGGTGAGTATTGGTCTTGTTTTGGTGAGTACTCTGATGTTATAGGAAACGAAGCTACTGCCAATCAAACTTGTTTTACTGCAAAAGCTTTCTGCAGCACATGGGCCTCAGAAGCTACAGTGCAATTTCCAAAGCTTTATAACATTACAAAAACGGAAAATTTGAAGTCAGAAATTTAAAGTTACATAAATGCATATTGCATTGGAATAAAGAGGTGTTACTGTTTATCTTATCACTTCTGGCATGGTGCTTTTGCTAAACAACAGTGCGATTGCTTCTTTAAAGGCCTTCACAGATTACCTACAATTGAAGAGCAGGGAATGGAAAGCATTAAGAAAAGAGCCTAGAAAAGAAACTTCAAGATGTTACTCTGATTTCTCTGGCCTTCTCAGTGTAAGACACAAACAAAGCCCTGCTATGAAACATGGTGAGTCTTCTAACTCAAAAGAAAAGAGCACAGAACACAAAGGGCCAAACTCAAAGGTGTGCTTGAAATAACCAAGTTTACCCTGGCTCTATCCCATGTGACTGTCTAAATGAAGGATGAAACTCCTTTGATTTTTGCCTTCTTACCAGCAAGCGACTTGCAACTCCTACATACCGCGTGAATTCAGCCAAATCCATCTAACTGCTCATAAGGCTCATTCATAATGCTCTGACTACCTGCATTAACATGCCAAGCAATTATTATTTGAATAGCAGGCAGGGGCCACAGAAAATTTTATTTCTTGATTTTTTAAAAAATTACTTTCTGTATTTATGGTTGTAATAACAAACTGCTGCTGCCAGTGAGGCAAATCTAGTTGCTTTCACAGTATTTTTCCCACTAGCATGATGAGAAAATGCCAGTGCTGCCATCATGTTGAAGTGCATTCAGATGGAGCATGAAAATGCTTACATTTTGCTTTGCTTTTATGTGTGCATTATTGTTTTGTCAGCAATGCTACAAATAAAAAGTTATTTGTAGTAGTTCCAGTTTCCTCCATTCTCAGGGTAAACCCTCATGTTCCTGGAAGATAGTCTTTAATTAGGTGGATCTTGCCTGCTCTTGATAAAAGTGGAGAGGGTGTGAAGAAAATTTTCATGGCTTTCAGCTCCCTGCATGGAGCAGATCTCAGAGATCACTGGGGCGTGAGGCTGCTTGGCAGTGGCAGTCAGGCCCAGCTCTGCCCTGAGCCATGTGCACTCAGGCCATGCTGCCAGTACATATTGTTCTTGTTTAGATATCCACTGATTCTGCAGGCAGAGAACAAAACAGAAACAGAAAGGGTTTTTTTTTTTTCTTTGATTCCAGGTTTCCCTGCTCATAGCCCGAAGCAGAAGTGTTTTCATTAGTTTTTCAGTAGTCTGAATGTTTCTTCCCTGCAAGAGTTGAAAGGATTAGACAAGCCTGGTTTTCCTTGATGTTTGACTGCTTGTGGCTGCCTTGAAGAGATGCTTTTTCAGATGGATAGAGGAAGCAATGTGAGGTTGACGGTATCTTCGATGGAGATAGGTGAACACATCTGCTATTCCTATATGGCACTTGCCAACTTTGGCTTATTCTGTAATCTCTTGTAATTGCAGCAGTCCCTGAAGGCAAGTATTCTCCCTGAAGCAGCTCTGTCACTGTGGATGCCTTCTCAACAAGTCCAGTATTTTTTCTAGGTTAGGGTACTTGTTGAAGTATCAGTATCAGGTTTATTTTGGTTAAGTAGTTAATTACATCAGGTGAAGGCTCAGGAAGCACTGAAGCAGACAAACAAGTGAAGACATGCAGGGATACAGATTACAGCAGATTCATGATGGGTGTAATAACAGATGCAGAGCCTAATGAACAAAACAAGACTATATAGAGCTAAAGCTAGGACAAAACCAAACATTAAAATCAGCAATAACAAACCCTAAAGATACCTGGAAAGCATGTAGATTATGGCCAGCCACATTTTTGCACAAGTTTATCATTTCATTGTCTTTTAATATTGTACAAAATGCTACCTGTAAGCAGTTCTATATAAATGCTGAATGTTAAAACATTTTTAATTAATAAAAGTAAACAGTCAAACAGCAATCAAATAAACACTCTGCATAACAGGCCTCCATGACTGTAAATCTTAATCTGCAAAAACATCTACCAAATCAAATTTTATGGTTCAGAGCTCCCCTCATCAGGGCACAAGTCCCCATTGTCTGCTATCCTCAGGGAAAACTTAAGGAAGACTTGCTTATAATGTCTGTATCTTACCCACTAGTGAAAAGATAGTCAGCTTTTCTCCCCAGGGAGGGTGCCTTGCTGATGCCAGCACTGTCTGCCTGTGGATCACTCTGATGCATAAAATTTATACCATGGCTACAAGACTTTCTCTGTACTCTGCATTGTTGAATCTAGGAGCACATAAGAAAAAACATTCCAGAGATCTCACAACAAGATGCAGGCTGAGGTGTGGTGGACTTTATCTAAGTCTCAGATCATGCTGGACTTGTAATATAACTGACAACCCAGGCAGAGGTGGGAAATAATACAGAGATTTGAGCGTCTGCACAAACACACAGTTAATGATATTACCTACATGGCACATGCTACTATTTCAAGATAAAACATAATAAATGAGTGGGAATAGGAATTAGAAGAAGCAAGGGGAAAAATAAACAGGAGTGATAGGGAAGTAATTATTTCAAAAGTTAGCACCCGTGCACCTGGGTATTTGGCAGTGATTTGTGGTTTCATTGTATTCAAATGTCACATCATTAAAAAAGCTAGAAATGCCTTGTACCTACCAATCAGACAGTTGCAGTCAGAGTGGGCTTTTTGGAGAAGTATGTGATCACACAGAAGTGCAGCCTTAAAGTACAGCTCTGGAAAGCTATGCATTTAAAAGAAAACATGAAGATATCTGTTGGGCAACAGGACAAATGGACAATGGGGACTGATGTCACTACAGAGGTAGGAGGATACACCTAGTAACAGAGGAACTGGCTGATTTCTTGCACTGTGAGTGGTATTAAAATGAAAATTCAAACCTGGAAAGCCAGGTGAGGGTCACACACAAAGAGAAGGTTTATTTGCTCAGAAACACAAGTCTGGAAGATTATCTCAGAAACTTCTTTATGTTT
Source organism: Ceyx melanurus (assembly GCA_024611195.1). NCBI lineage: Eukaryota > Metazoa > Chordata > Aves > Coraciiformes > Alcedinidae > Ceyx > Ceyx melanurus. The sequence goes on from JANHGL010000530.1 coordinate 30,890, forward strand.
TTTTAAATCCCTAACATAATGCTGTAGTTGGCATGTATGCAGATGAAGATCTGGAAGTTTAAGAATATGAACAGAACAAGAGAGATAAATGCTGATGACAGTATGTAGGAGTGAGCGTCAGCACTTTCACACTGCTTAGACATTAAAGTGAGTGGAAGGAACATTGTGAATCTATCAAGAGATGGAGAGTAGGAACATAGAAGAATTAAGAGGGAAGTGAAAGGACTAAGTTTTGACAGTACTAGGTCATATCTTCAAAGTGTGCTTAATGGTGAAACTTCACTTATGTCAGCAGAGCCCTTTTCCCTCAAGCAGAGGATCTTAGACTGACTGAAAGAGAGCTAGGTTAGAAAGTGAAATATGTGAGGACAGACAACAGCTTCAATAGTTTGCCAAGGAGACCTGTGTCCTCCCCAAGGTGGACAGAGGCTTCTGCTCATGTAGTTTGGAAAAATGGGATACAAATGGAGCTGAGGACTTGGTAGCTCAGTTTAACACCAGATTATTTGAGTCTTGTTCTTTTCAAGCATGATTTGGATGCTTTGTGCCAAAGTTGTTCCTAAGCTATAGCCAGTAACCTGAACAAAAAGTTGTTCACTGCTATCGACCTTGACTTGTGGAAATCTCCCCTCTTGCCCACATTTTGCCTTTGTTGACTAAGAGTTGGCAATAAAATCCCTTCCTTTCAGTGGACACTGAAATCTTCTTGTAAACAAAGAAAATCTGGATGAATTAGACTGCTGACAACTCAAAACAATCTCTTGTGGTTGGGAAGTTACATCTGAAACTTACTAGAAAAGCAAATGTGACAGACAAGAATGATAGAAACATTCAGATGGAAGTCTCTGGAAGTTGCATCCCCTGGTGAAAACAGATCTTTGAAGGATTTCTTTCAAAGGCACTCCACACGCACACACATGTAACATTAATGTGGAGATTTTTCTTCCTTTTTTTTTTTTTAATGCAAGGAATTAGTAGTGCTTCAGAGAAATCTAGTTATTTTTTACAAAGCAGGAGAAAAAAGCTACTTTTCTCCAAGAATATCTGTTTTGCATGGATAATACTACTGGCTTTATGTGAATTGTGAAGACTAGAGGGGGAATGGAAAAGCTTAATTCTTTTCATAGACGTGCAAGTTCAAACGCATGCAGTTCAGAATAGGTAGTTGGATTACAAGCATAACTGTGTCCCTATTCTGACAATAAAATATTTGTATCAAATTGTTGAAATACAAGTTACACACCCTGTGAAAAAAAAGATGTTACCAAGGGCAGTTAAGGCAGATGTTGAGGAAGTAACTTGGAGCAAAAAGAAAGAGACTGTTTTCTGAAATTTTTTTTCCATTTTAATGCATTTACTTCCAGGGATCCTGACCTGTCCTGTTTTAACTGCATATTTTTCTCATGATAAAAATACATACAATGACCCACTAATGCTTGAGCCATAAACCTAGCCTATGAGGGTGGCACCTGATTGTCTCATCTACTTTAGACACACTTCCACATCTGCTCAGCACTCATTGCTGCACTTCATTGTTCTTAAGTGGGCAGTAAGGAGAAAGGTTTGTGTTGATTCCTTTGTTCCCTCTTCTTGGGTCATCCAACATGACAGTGATGTTTCCTTTCCCTGCTTGTGATAATGAGCACATCTCACCAATGCCGGTCCCAAATCCCTACCACATGCTTCTTGCAACCAGCACAAATTAACTAGTGTGGAAAGAATGTTAAATATCAGGAGGGCTTCTAGGCTGACATCTCATGCACAGAGCAAGAAAAACCATGGCAAACTGAAAAAAAAAAAAAAAAAGATTCCCTGCCTTCAGTAGAGCATTACTCAGTTATAAGCTATGTACTTCTGAGCTTCTTTTGCTCCCCTGCCAAGACTCTGAGAGAGGGAAAATCAGGACAGAGGCATGAAAAGTAAAAGATAATATAAAGAAAAGGGAAAAACCCAACATGTCTTAGATCAACCTTAACTCCCCCCCCACTGCTGTTTACACATCTGACATTTTGCCAGTGACAGCAATAGAAACTATGTGCTTAAAATGCATTTCAAAAAATTGACAGCTCCAGAGCATCTCCATTTTCTCTCTTTGCCTTGTCCTGTTGTGTAACTGTATGTCAGGCCAGGAGCCAGAGCTGACATCACATTGCAGAGGACTGCCTTGGGTCTTGCATAACCTTAATAGGACAGCCACTTGGAAAGTGTTTATGTGCCATTAGAGAGGTTGCTCTTCTAACCACTCCACTTCATTAGGAAAGCAGAGTCATAGAATAGGCAGAAGCATTAATTGCATTTGCATTGTTGATGTCCACCATGAGATATTTCAGTGGATCCTGATACTTCAGGTCCTGTTTCTGTCTCCATAGAAGCAAATCTCTACCTGTGGTAAGTGATTGCAGTGCTGTTGCATTTTTTCCCAGGAGGGTTTTGTTACCTCAAGGTGGTTTGTGGTTACTCAGTGAAGGTCTTGTCAAAGAGATGTCCATCAGGTTGCAGGTAGTTTCAGTGTCCATGCCCAGCATCATACAGTTTAGGTCTCTGAATAACATCATCCCACTGTTTGCCAGTGGTATGCTTACTGGGCCCAAAACTCTTGACATGTTTTTTCTTGCTAGTTGTTATCTGTGTTGCAATAGGTGGTATAACCCCGCGGAAATGCAAGTGTGATGGAGCTAGGAAGTGAGTAAAATACAGGCAGCTGTTCTTGAAAAACTGTGTCCTCCTCCTCATTCCCACTGTGACACTTAGGTACACTTTCCTGCCCCATAACAGGCTGAAGCCAGGTAGACATCTAACACTAGCTGCTTTCCTCACCTCACTGATGGGATGAGTCCTGAAGCAAAATAAGAAGATTAAATCCTGATGCCAATTAAGAGTTGCCAGCTTGTATCTGCCCTTAGCACTGCCTTCCCCTGGAAAGGAAGGAGTCATGATGTTGTGGAAATGAAACACTGCAGGTGGATATGCTGCTCTTGCAATTCAGAAATGCAGAAGGTGATATGCAGCTTCCTCTAGGTCTTCTTTCAGGTTGGCTCTTACACTCCTGACAATTACGTTTCACAGCGATTGGACACACACACCTTCTCCTGTGCCAAAGAAAGGCAGGATGATAGTAAAAACTAAACTAAACTAAACTAAACTAAACTAAATTAAACTAAACTTAACTAAACTAAAAAAAAAAAACAAAAACAAAAACAAAAAAAACCCAGAAGAGATGAAATAAGGGTAACAGAGAGAATCCCCCAACAGCTGAGATGAGATTCATCTGTATAGGTACAGATAAACTCAGTCTAAATAGTATAAAGAGAAAAATGATTATCTGTTTTTCTTCCAAGCGTGACATTATATCCCTTATTATTTAGCAGGGTGATGTTGTTATTTTTAGGGTATTAAACAAGATGCAACATTTCTTTATCTCGTCTTCCTGTATTGTATCTAAACAAATTTAAAGATTACAGCTACCAACAAGGCTTGTTTTGATATATTCTTTAATGCCATAATTATGATGACAAATCCTCAAAAGGAATATCTGTCTTAAAAACTTTTTGTGAGATGCTTCAATTGTACTTTAGGCTGAGCAAGAGCAGTTCTGCTTTGCTGCAGAAACCTTTAATATACCACAGGCTGTTGACATTCTACTGCTATATGGTCCCAGTAATACTCACTTTCTTAGCAGAGCAAGCTGGGGCAAAGGAAAAATATTGGGCAATGTATTCTCCAGCATGTCTCTGCATTTTCTCTTTTTTGGCCACAACATCTCTTCTTTGGCAGGAGCAATGAAAATGCCTTTAAAATGGATGAATTAGCACACGACAAGAAATCAGTTCACAGAAGACCGGTTTGCCCCATGGATCCTGATTATTTTATAACCATCTGGGTCACTATAAATTTAATACTATCCAAAAAGCCGAACAAATCTGGAACAGCTTTGGCTTAAAATATGTCTGCCTCTAGTTGGTTACCCAGAATGGTGTACAGTATTTACAAGGTCATTGAGTATCTAAACAAAGTATTCCAAGCTCAGTAATTTTCAAATAACAGGTGATTTAAATTTTTACTTTGGCATTTATACACACACCTTATTGCTTGATTCGTTTCTTTTTGCACTGGAAAAAAATGTTAAAGCTGGAATGGGAAATCAAAAAAGTGGAAATTCATACACTGCAAGCATTTGTGGTTAGTGGTGTGTGTCATCTGTACACATCACTTACTGGGGAAGTTAAATCACTTTTGGATACAAATTCCAGCAACTGCTTCCAAAACTGCATCAACTTCAAAACTTTGAAGTTATATTCTCCACAACCTGTTACGGAAACATTTCTTACCAGATCAAAGTAAGCATCATTTTCTGAAGCAGAGGTTTCTCTTCATTTGCTCTGTGGGCTGCAAAGTGATACTCTTTACTTGCACTTACAGAATGGTTCCTTAAACTGGAACTGACTGTCTTCTATCTCTTAGGAACACAGCAGTTGTTGTGTACTGAAGGTTTTTTGTTTTGGTTTGTTTTTTTTAACTTCTCAGACTTCCTTCATCATCATTAGTGAAAAGCAATGCAGAGCTCTTCCGTGTGCAAACAGGACTTCATTCATCCGTGCCTTGGAAACCTCGGAGGACATGCACACAAGGTTCTGACGATCTCAGCAAACTACTGTTCCTTTGTGGTGGGTGCCTAATGCCTTTGGCCTGCTGGGTTTAGTGGTCCTGTGCCATCTGCACAAACAGTCTTCAGCAGAGTCAGCACAGCTATGGGGTTGTGGGGTCAGGTAGGCTTCTGTGCTGGCATGAGCTGAAAGGGTGCTCAGTGCCTTGAACCAGACTTCCCTAGAGCTTGGGGAGCTTGCTGGCCCCCTTAGTACACAAAAAGTGCTTCACCAGCAAGGTTGCTTCCACCAGCAGCTCAGTTAGTGACAATATTAATTTAAAAGGTTATCTTCTCTCTGTTGGTATCGCTCCAGTTGTGTCCAGCATCAATTGCCCTGTACCACTGCAGTGAATGCCAAATGTTCAGACTTTTTAATGCATTTCCCTTTGTTCCTATTATTTAAAAAATCCAAATGAGGCAAAGATTGCCTCTCTAGGGGAACTCATCTTTGCTTGACAATCATTGTCACTGTAACCTTCCCAACAGAGTTTAATTACGTGCTTGTGATTAAGCAATTATGCACTTGTGATTAAGCAATTATGCATTATCAGGAACAGAGTAAATCAAGCCTTTTATCTTCACTAACAGGATATTTCCTGCTAGTGTTCCTGCCAAAAGAACCTAGGGGAAAGATGGGATGATTTTGCATGTTATGTAAGCATGTTTATTTAGGGAGTTAACAGAACCATGTGTTGGATGCAGCTACCTCTGCTCCAGCTCCAGCTTGGCCACCTGACACACCCTGACTGGCCAGTGGACTGAACCCACATGGTAGTGAACAGCTGGGTGACTGTGAACCCCAGATGCTTTTTCAGTGTGCTGCTAAGCCCTTCTCAGAAACAGTAAAATTGGTTTCAACGATGTTTTGTGCTCACCGATAAAATTCCTCAGTCTCAGATGGTTTCCTGGTCTGAAGGTGCTTCATTTGCAGAAAGAGGGATCTCAGAGCTGCTGCAAGCTTTGCTGTGCAGATAAAAGAGGAAAGAGGCCACCCATGCTCTCACTTGCTCTGCATTCAATTATCTTGCTCACTGATGGGCTAGCACTGCAGAATGGATTTTCCCGCTGATTGATCTCTTAATGTAAATGAGCTCTGCTTTTAAACTCAAACCATACATAGTTTTTTTTCCCCTTGGAGCTATTTTTCTCTTATATTCTGCTCAGAGACACTTTCCCTCTAGTTAGGATGTGCAGCACCACTGCAGCTGAGGGCCTGCATTATCATTATTTATATAAACAGCCCTGAGGTGGCCATTTGCCTCAAAATGTCTGCATTTATTTGTTCTTTTCTGGTCTCTCCTCTTAATTATTTGTGAAGAGTCTGAAAACTCCTATGAAGCTCTTTCCTCTTGTTCCTCCAGGGTCTTTATGCAGGAATAATTAATATGTCATATGTGTGAAATGTTTCCATAAATGTCTACAAAAGCATGACTGACCAATAATAGTGATGGTTTGAGCAAAATGAGATTTACTTACTTACAAAATTTAAGTTTAAAAAAAAGATTGTCCTTTTTTCAATACAATATATGTTTCTGGTAAGGAATATCTCTCTTCTTTGTGGTTTACATGTTCCCTACCATCTTTTCAAATTTTATCAGGAACTTTACCTTCTATATATGCAGGAATAATTACTTAGTGCCTAGTGGCTCACTTCTCTGAAGTTCAAAATGTTACCTGAACAGAAGCTTTGGTATTTGCAACAGTGAAAAAAAGAAATAAATACAGTAGAAGCCATTAACAGTGCTAAGGCCTACTGGGAAACAAGGTTTAAATTCTTCTACACAATTTATTATGACAGCTATACTTAAGAAAATGAATCTGATATAGAAGTTTAAACAGAATAAGTTTTAATGGAATTATTCCCACCTTCCACACCAGACTGGGTCAGTGCTTCACAACCCAAATTCTCTCCCCCAGAGTCTAATCTCTGTGTACTCAGAGAAAAAGAAGCAGCAATATGGTAGAAAGACTAGGAATAATATTACAGTTACCTTTTTAAAAAAAAGGAAAGGGAAATTCAACTTTTTAGATTTTATATTGTAATACCAAAATTTTCCCTAGCAAAGTGTGATATTTCAGAATACTGCCATTTAACATTTAATTATATTCAGATATGAACTTCATAATAAATATTTATGAAGACCGTAGTTCCTGAGTTTTGAGATTATTTCTATTAAAAGCAGCATAATAACTCTATCACTTTTGGTTTTTGTATGAAATCTGGCAAGAAAATCCCTTGGGTATTACTGAAGATATTCTAAATTCTTGCTGTCAAGAATAAGCCCAATTTCATGTATGTATACAAGTTTTAAAAAATAATCAGGATTGTTTAGGTGTTAAAATTATCCTTGGGAGAACTGAACATCTACTTATTCTACTTATTTTATGACTAAAATTTTTTTTATTATTATTTTACATAGGTGATTTGAAATAGTGAAATAACCCCAAACTTCTGGAAGAGTGGATAGTTTCTGGAATCATTTAGTGTAAATCTGAGGTGTAACAGACAAGCAGGAACTGATCTGCAGTGTGGTCTGTAGGCTATTAGGGATGTTGGTGGCCACAGGCAGTATTGTCTCCTTGTCTTGGTTTGAGTTAGAGCAGAACTAATTCTGCTCAGTGATCTTACTTTTCAGCAGTCTCTTCTAACTAACTGCACTGTCTGCATTTAGCAGCGTATTCTCCCAGACAGCACCTGCTTCTATCAGTGATAACACCCCATGTTTAGAGTTACTACCAAAGGTTGGTGTGCAGACCAAGGCCTCTGCTGGATCTTGTGTACCACACTGAGGGGTGCAGAAAGTGAAAGTGCCACTACTTTTGCAGGGAGAAGTGGCCAGGAGATGTGTCCCCAAACTCACCAACATGGGATTCCATACCATATACATCATATTCGGTATAAAGCTGAGGTATCTAGAGGTTCAAGCTCTCTTCTCCACTGGCCTGTGTCTGTTCTCCCTTCAATTCCAATCCATGTGTTCCTGAATCCATCTCCAGAATCCACCTCCTGAACCTGGTTCCAATCTGCCTCTGAGACCAGACTGGACTTCCACAGTGCCAGCTCCACAGCATTACTGGTTTTGGTGATCTAATTGCCATCAAGGGAGTTGGGTTCATTACTGGTTCTGTATGTATCTGTATATATTACATTGTTAGTATTATAATTTTCATTTAAATTATTTTAGTTTTCTAATCACTGAGTCTCTGTCCTTTATTCCCTTTCTCTTCCCTTTTGAATAGAGGGGGGTTAACAGAGAGACTCTGTTATAGGTCTAAAGGGCCACCCTGACCCTAAACCATGACAAAGCCATTCTCATGTCTGTCAGCACTTCTGCCTTTGACCTTTCTTAAGATCTTTTATTCTTCCCTTTTTGACATAAAATCCTGTTCAGAGCTGACTTCATCTCCCATGCAGCTTTTCCCACTGTAGCTGGGGGTCCTGGTTCTTCCAAACATGATTTAGGAACTTATGGAAGTTTTGGAGGCAATGAGTCAGTAGTCTGATTCTTATTTAGGATATCAGTATTGTGCCTGAATTGTTTCTTGAAGAATACTAAAAATTAAGGAAATAAAAAATTTTTAGTATGATTTTATAATGTCTTGTGATGAAAAATGAGCCTTTGGTTAAAAATATCAGATTGGCCAGGTGGTACCTACAAAGGCCTTTGTGTAGATTTGAGTTAGGTGTATGTCAACAAAAAACAAAAGTGGCACAGGAAAATGTGCTTTTTCAGTGGTGTTGCTCAGCTCTGTGGGGCATAAGGCCAATGTGTGTGTCCACACACAGAATTTGAGAGTTGCCAAATCCTGTCTACAATACTCGTTTACCCTAAGTCCAGTTGTTCTGAAGCTGAGTGTGAGCCAAATGGAAATAAATCTAGTATGAGGGGATGGAGAGAATGAGTAAGAAGATTGCTAAGAAAGGGGAAGCTGCCCTCTCAACTATGCAACAAGACAGTCCCTGTGTCAAATGTACTTTTGCATCAGAGATCACCCACCCATCACCCATGTTGTCCATCCTCAGCCACCGCCTGCCAGTGGTCCACTTTATTGTCCCTTCCTGCTTCCCATGGCCTTTGGGAGCTACGCCCGTGTCTCCTCTGCAACAGCTGAACAGTGTCCCAGGACCTCACAGACAACCCTGCTTCTCCTCAGTCACACCCACGGGGGGTGAAAAGTCATAGAAGTTGAAGAGTCAGCATCCGCAGTGCTGAGTTTTGTTTCTTTTATTACAGTGTTCATTCCCATGGCTTCAGTTTGTCCTGTAGCCCAAAATAGCTGTAAGACCACACACATGCTCTATGTGGCAAAGTAACACCTCACCCTGCCTCAAGTGAAAAGCTTTTCTGCAGAATGACCAACAAGTTTTCTGAAAGTCATCATCTTCTCCTTATAAAGGCTCTTGGAAACTGGTTAATTCTCATTATTCCAAACTTCAGAGCCTGTTGTCTGTTATCTATTTGCTGTTTGGACTGCAGAAGAAAAATCTGTGCTGTTTACAAACTCCTGGACATGCAGAGCCTCATCTAAACATAGAAATGACAGTACTTTGAGTTTTTCAAGGCTGTTCACTTGCCCTTTGGAGGAATTTATTGCATCTTTTTGCTTCTCTTTGTCTCCTTCCTCTTGCAGTTTGCATTAAAATATATTTTTTAAGACTAATATTTAATAAAATGTAGTTCTCCTGAAGTCTGGGAGATGCAAAATCAACGAATGAGGGAGAAGTCTGAAGTGAATGAAAGAACAAAAATTCACATGTTAAAACAAAGTAATAATTACAACTGACTGTTTTTTTCTGTAGACAGAAATGTTTCACATTATAACAACCAAAATAGTTGCAAATTTCCTTCATCCTTTCAAGATATGAATAAAATTACAAACACTTCATTGAAGAATAATAATGGAGGTAGGCAGTTATGAAGAACATATAACTGGAAATTATTAAGAAAACACACTTAGAGGAACACAGTAGTTAAAGTAAGCTTTTTGCATAATAAAATGGTAGAGTCCCTAATTATAATCTAAGTATTTGTAGGTTGTTGACCAGAAATACCAGGAAAATCCAATGTGTTTATTATCCACTCTCCTATGACTCATATAACAAATTATCTTATAGCAACACACAACAAACATGCCAGATTTTATCAAGATGAATTATAGGTATATTCCAGTGGAAGAATAGGACAACATCTATACAATATCTATGAAAAAAAGTCATATGATCATATAATAGGCTATATAGAAACTCACTCTCCATTTTTTCCTGGACTTATTCTTCCCAATTTTTCTCCTTTCAATGGATTTTTGTAAAGACTTCAACAGCATTCCACATATTCAGTAGTTCAATGTTTGTGGGCAAAAGACATCTAATTTTAATGATAAATCTATATTTTTCTTACTCAGTGCACCTTCAAGGGAAGCCACCCATCCTGCCCATCTGGAACAATGAGGAAGGAGGTTTCTCAGAAAATTTTCCTTGCATGCTCCCTGTCTGGAAGTTAAGCATGTCAAAATGGGACCTCTGTGTTTGAGATTAGATCAATAAAATAATTTTATGCCTTGTAAAGAGATAACATAACTGCTCCCATCTATGCAGTGATGTCCTGGTAACTTTAATATTTAATCAGAAGGGAGTACTTGACTTGTAGGGCTATTTGTGAGGTCAGATTTCCTGACCATACACCATTATGGAAATACGAGCAATGGCCAATGTCAAAGTTGTATCTCTTCTGTCCTGCAGGTGCTAGAACTGGTACAAATGGAGGGGAAGCTTGGATTGGCTTTCCCTCTTTTTGTAGATGCCTAGGGAGTGAAGTCATGGCAAGGACCAAGGTGGACCTTGCATTACCTTTGTTCTGTGTCTGGTCTTGTGTTAAGACAATTTTCAGCCTTTGGGAAGGACCATGCATGATAATGTGGAGAAGTCAGTGCTCACATACTTGAGATTACAGATTAAAATATTTTTTTTTTAAATGTAGAGATTTTTTTTTTTTCACAGATATTTTGAATAATCACATTTAGCTTGAACAGCTTCAACAAAATATTTTGCTATTTTGCCACTTTGGAGTCCATTAAGAAGTGTGATAGTTTGACTTCTTGTCCAGATGCATGAAAAGAATCCAGCAATACATATGCAGTATCAAAACTGTCACGTGTAAGAAAATCTGATTTTGACTATCCCTACTGAATATAGAACTCAATGAAAAAAATAAGGTGACATTTCTCTGCTATCCCAAGAGATTGCAGTTCCTTTGCAATAGATCTCCATACCAATATCCCCTCAGTATCTGAGCTCTGAACTTTCTTCTTGACCAATCCAAGAGTATTCGTGCAAGACCTTTTTCATGACAAAAATACATGCTAGTATTGTACTCTCTTTGTCACACTTCTATGTGAATATCTGGTGTTGTCCTGGTTAGGGTCCCATTGCCTTTGTACATGAGTAGAGGAACAGTGGGCTCAGTATAGTGTAACTGGTACTACATGTCACTGCTGGATCCTTGAATTTCACTTGAAAAGAAGACAAAGTTTAATAGATGTCTCACAATGAGCTGTATTTATTTTAAGACAGTGACCTACAAGGTGAAAGGCTTCATAACCCATTACTAATTTCCTGAATCATATAGTCATCTCTTCATGCAAAAAATTCTTGTAGCTTTGTAACAGCAGCAGAAGCTGTTGGGATCAAAAGTCCTTAACTAAATAGTGGAGGAATACAAGAACTGGATAGTCATACAGTATTTTTCTTCCAGTGTTTGTCTGGGAAAAGCTCTACATACATTTGGTTTCTGTGCTGTACCTTAGTTATCTACACTTCACACACATTAAACATATTCCCCTTCTGATTTGGCTGTGATAGCTTTTATTGAGCTCTCTCTGCCACCTCCATAGGTTTGTAAATATTCAGATAAATGTGAATCTCATTACTCTAATCACAAGCATTTCAAAACCCCTGCCTTGGAAAGAATAACTTGACAAAAAAAAAAAAATAAAAAAATTAAAAGATGCACAGTTTCATCCCACATTCATGGTTTATGGTCACTGTTGCTGCAGAGCTGTGTGGGAAAGGCAGTCTGGTGCCCTGGAGTTCAAATCTACAGCAGTGCATTCAAGATGTCTGAGCTCTTGAGAGCATTTTCGGGTGAAGTGAATTAAATTTAGAGCTGTGCAAATCCGGCTTTGGATTTAAATTTGTGAAATTCACCTTTGGCCTGGCTTAGGATAAAGATTTGGGTGCCTTTCTTAAGCAAATATGTGGGAAGTGTGCATTTTCTACTACTTTTCAGCACACTGAAAGGGTATGATTTCTATAAGGAATACTTTACCTACTAGTTACCATATCAGGCTATGGCATCTGCTTATGGCTATGTCCTTTATCTTCTGTAAGATCAATCTTTAAGGTGTCTGCAATGAGTAATTTAAACTGAATAGCCTTGATGCAAAGTACTAAACCAGGAATACTGTCACGCATTGATATATTGTAGACAAAAATCTGAGTAGTGGATTAATAAATAGACTGAATGTAAACCATAATAGACAGGTGTTCAGACAGGGAAAGTTAGGTTTGCACTGTGATGATTTGGGGTTTTTAAAATTTCTGAGTACAGGGGATGGTAGAGCTGAGGAGAGAGGTTCTGGATATCCAGAAAGATGCTGGAAAACACTGTCAGGAAAAACCTTCCTGGGATGTTTTAACAATTAAGAACAAAACCCAACCTAGTTACAAGAGATACCCTCACAGACCAGATGAAGCCAGGAAAAACTCATTGTGTCCTATAGTTGACTGGCACCCTCTGGTTAGTCCTTCCTCCCTGTAATTAGCACCCAGACATCAACATCAATGTCAAAAGCTGCATCTCTTTCTTAATCTGATTTCAAAGTACTCCATCTCAACCATCCAGACTTCCTGTGCTAGTAGTTGTCATGACAGCAATTCTCACTTTGATCCCTTTTTCAGGACACTCTTCCATCTGCAGCAGTGATTACAGTAGTCACAGCTTCCTGCTAAGCACTGTCTGTGTGCTAAAAGGAAGATGGAAAGAAAAACAGAAAACCAGCCAAGACCCTTGCTACATTCAGTAAAGAGTAATACTATACACAGGTAACAAATAAATAAAATAAAATAAATAAAATACATTTAAAAAAAATATATAACTAAACAGAAATGATGGAAGTTAATTCTGCCCTTGTAAAAAAAGACAAGAATGGTAATGTAATGTTTCAGATTGTATCTGCATCATAGATTATGAGCTTGTTGAATCTAAAAGGAGTGAAAACGAATTAGCAGCCTCTGATCTTGATTTGAGGAGAAAACCCTTGAGGCAAAACTTTAAAAGGGTGTCCCTGATTGCAAATTTTTTCAGACATTAGGAGCTAAAAGGTACCTCCTGGAGCAGATCAGAGCCTGTCAGCTGCCAGCACCTGTATTGTTTGTGCCAAACCTGGCTGCCTCACCACCATCTAGTCACTGGACAGGTGATACACCATGGCATCAGTGCTCTCTGAGCAGACAGGCATATCTCTTGTGCCTGTGGTTGTATTTGGACTCATCTGCCATCAACTTAAGTCTGTGTCAAAAAATTGAGCACTAGGAGGTTCTGGTAGTTTCTTTGCAGCTGCGTTGAGTAAGAGCGGGTACTTACAGCTGGTGAAGGGGACACAGCATTGTCCATGCCTTTTTCGGCTTAAATCCCACAGCCTTAGCACATGGATCTCTCACACACACACCCCCCCACACACATTATGATCTTTTATCTATTGTTTTGCCTACACATTGTCTCACTGTTGTTATGTAATATTTTCTATATATTGTTGTGTTAGAACACTAATTATAGGCTCCAGGTGAGGCTACAGTTAAACAAAAACCACTGCAGCAATTTCCAGGATCCCCAGTGGTGTTTCCCATGCACCGTGACTGTGCTGAATGCAATCTGTGTATCTTGTAGAAACATGGCAGAAGGGGTTGGTAATTAAGAGCCTGGTGATACAATTAGGCATTTTTATAGCTTTGCGACAGTAAGAGAGCCCTGTTTTCTTTAGCTGGAAATCTGGACCTGGTTCAGACAGAAAACAAGAAAGGAAAGAGGGATAAAAAAGTGTGAAAAGAACAGCTCATTGTAATGATGTAATTCTCCACCTATGACATACAGAGGGGCAGTGACAAATCTAGGAGATTGTTCCCTTCGCCTCTTTCTCCCTTTCCTAAAACAGATTTGAGAGTATGCCCCCCAGCCTCAGGCAGGAATGCAGATCTGGAGAGGATATGGAAAGCATGCAGTGGGATGGTCCAAACAGAAAAACTGAAAGAGATGTAAACTCCCGCTGTGATTCCTAGGCATTATAAACTCACAGGGGCACACATACACTTGTGGGTAGGAAGATAGCTTTTGGTATGCTGAAGGCTGCAGATGTCTATCTGAACTTCCTAATTCTAGCAAAAGCTCTGCTGCTTTCAAACCTACTTCTTCCATGCCACTTCTCTCTTACCTTGTGGGTTTTTTTCTGCCTTTCTCATTTATCTAGATATCCTACCAAGGGAAGAAGAAAAGGCTTACAGAAGGTGGTTACCACAGCTTCTTTCTCTGTGGTCTTGGGACTCCCTTCTGCCTTTCCCTTTCATCAGCTGCATGTTTTCATGAGGGTTTGCATACCCAATACAGTCTTTGTTTCTAGGCTCAGTGGTATAAAATAAAGCTCACAAGGAAATCTCCTAATTAGAGCTTGCTGGGAAGAGAACTCAAAGCACAGGATGATGTAGCGCAAATAAAAGTTATGGAACTGAATAAAGAATCAAGAATGAGGTTTGAATAAGTTGATCACCAGCTAAAGTCCAAGAACAATATGAAATAAAATGACAACTGTGAAAATGAGAAGAAAAGTACGTTTTCCTTTCTTCTTGATAGACTCAGTTTTAGACTCTTCAGTGACATTCTATTAATTTTCTGTGGTTTTTGGCATCAGAAGCCTTATGAACATAAAGATACATTCTGCAGAATCTGAAAGCTTAGTTTTAATGTTAAAAAGTCAAGGGCTTTCATATCAACAGCTCTTTGTACACATTGTAAAAATACGGACTTTTTAAAATACCCTTAAAGGTTAATCTATTACCATCCCCATCTGGATTTCCCACAGTGAAGCAAAAATGCAAGCACTCATCATTACACATCTACGCTGATCTAAGAATCTTGCCAGAAGGAACTTCTGGGGAGCACTATGTTTTCACACAAGTCAGGGCAGACAGAGTGGCTCTTTTGGGTTTTGGACTATCACTCAGCCACCTTCTCTCTTTATCAAGGGCCACACATTCTATTTTTCTGGCATGCTACAGCTAAAGTCTGCACAAGCTCCCTGAGAGATCCCTCTTTATTCCCTAATGTTTGACTAGGGAGCTTGACCTTGCTCAAGACAGGCTGGTGGCTTCCCCAAAGCTCCTTTTCGTCTTCTTTGCTTTGGCTCAGGTATCCTACACACTCTCAGTCTTTCCCTCTGCCTCCCCCTCTGCATTCATCTCTTGGCTTCCTGAGAAGGCATTAAGTCCTTATTTCTGTGCTCTTTTGTTTCTTCATTTGCACCGCTGTCCTGAACAAGATTCCCTTTCTTTGTCCAAGCATTTTCTGTTCTCCTCTCACAGCTCACCTGCTGCACTAAAGCCAGCACCCATGGCCACATTGTCCCCTCCATTTTCCTGTAGGGCAGAAAATGGCAAGGCCAACACCAGAGTAAGATGGCAATGGACTGGCCACCATCTGCTGCTGTGGCTCTTGTGAGGCTTGGAGGGCAGCTCTTCCCAAGGCAGGGCCATGCTGTCCATCCTGTGCCTGAAGACGGTGATGGCATTGACAAATGCACTGTCCCCAGGTACAGCTCATCATGCCTTATTTAGCAGGCTTGCACAACTGTCCCTTGAGTACCACGGAGGGCACACTGTACCTGTGCTAAGCATAGGAGAAAGCTAGTGTAGCTTAGGATAGCAGGGTGCTGGGGAACAGGGCAGTTGGAGGAGCCATTTGTTGACTGTAGAAAATGAGCACTTTCAGAGGTGGCCAAAGGAAACCTTTGCCTCTTCCAGAGAGTCTTCTAGTATTGTCCTAGTTACTGCATGGGGAAGGTGATGCAATCCAAATTGTTATGCTGCAGAGATATCCAAAGACCTCACTCAGGTTCAAACTGATCCTTGTCATGGCTCACTAGTGACCCAAGGACATCAATGAATAGACCTACAGTCAAACACACCTCTCACAGACCTACCTTTGTTTGCTGTTTTATTGGTAGTCTGACATACCTTCCTGGCTATATTTAGAGATGCTTGTAAAGGCTGATAGCTTTTAGATCATCCAGACTATGGATGATCATATAATCCAGACTTGATGTGGAATAAGATTGCATCTTAACCACACAGAGCAACCTGGAGAGGTTCTTTTGTGATCTTTCTTCAAGTTTTGAAATAAATAACTTTCTTCTGAATCACCATAAAAAAATAAATTCACAAGAATGAGCAAGAGTAGAAACCTAATGGGATTTTCCCACTCAATACCCCAAAATAAATCAGGTGTCTTAACATTCACTGGTAGCTACATGCAAGACTGTCATTGGAACCTGTTGGGCAGCACATGATGAGTTGCCATTGGCAGAGGTGGGCATCTCCAGGAAGATCTTCCCTCCCCATAAAGTATCTGCCTTTCTGAGGGCTGAAGTCCCATACCCTGAAAAAAATCACAGAGGGCAGAAAAAAACCTGTGAAAGTAGAAATATAGTTGAGAGTAAATATAAGTAATTTCCAGTTTGGGCAGTGCTGTGGTTACCTATTTTCATATATATGGAGCAGATGAGTATACTATCAACTAAAGAAACTAAAAAAAGTTGCTTCCAACCACCTAGATCTCATGAAAATTTTTATAGTGTACTCATTCTCTGGTCTTTCATATTGTGTACTTTCTATAGAGATTTTCAATGTCTATAAACATGTTAAATGTGAGTCTAGGGAGGATAAAGCCAGACTTTTCTCAATGTCATCCAGTGACAGGACAAGAGGCAATGGAAGCAAGCTGGAGCACAAGAGGTTTAGGGTCAACACAAGGAAGAACTTTTTCTCAGTGAGGGTGACAGAGCTCTGGAACGGGCTGCCCAGGGAGGTTGTGGAGTCTCCTTCTCTGGAGACATTCAAGACCCGCCTAGACGTGTTCCTGTGTGACTTAGTCTAGGTGATCCTGCTCTGGCAGGGAGGTTGGACTAGATGATCTTCTAGGTCCCTTCCAGCCCCTAATATTCTGTGATTCTGTGATATTTTACAGATGTAATCAATCAAATGTCATATTGCCTATTTCCCTGTATAAAATCCCACATTAAAAACCCAGCTTACTAGGAGCTGGTTTTAGTATATGCTTACTTAATTGAAAGCCAGTCTTTGAAAAATGTAGTCATAACTTTCAGCTACTGCAAAATGTGTCTCCTGCTCTGCTAGTCAGTAAGTCTGCCTGTTCAACCTGTGAAGCTGAGGGTGCTTCAGGAACTGTCAGACCTGTTCAATAAACTGCACTGATCTTTTCATCTTCTTAATTTCCTGAGTCATCTGAGCTCTGTACCTCAGCTGCCATATGGAATCCTGCTTTGTAATACAATCTGAAACACACTTTCAGTTCATAAATGTGTTTGTGTTTATAGCTACAAAGACATTTCCTGGCTATTCAGTAGGGCTTTGTTTGTTTGTTTGTTTGTTTTTTGTTGTTTGTTTGGTTTGGGTTTGGTTTTTGATGTTGTTGTCGTTGTTTTGTTTGTTTGGGTTGTTTTCCTTTTAATTTTATATATATTTATGAATTAAAATGTCAAGCCACTTGGGATATTATTGTGTTCATACCAACTTGATTCTCATGTGATTTTATACAAGTAACTATGAAAGTGTTGCTTTAAATAGAATAAGAGTACTGATCTTTAGTTAGAAATAGCTTTTAATATCTTATTTCTAGATAATGCTTTGCTGAATATATACATTTAAAAATTGTTAAGATGTGTGCTACTGGATCACACTGTAAGTTAAAAAAAATGCAGCTGGCAAGCAATATGTTTCTTTCTCAGCATTGGTTATGTATAAGATCTTTTTCTTAGGCTCCACCTCTTTTTGCATCTTCCAACAATGCAGAAATTCTGTTTTTAATTAGTTAACCATAGCTGCTTGCATATTGGTGCCTTCAAAGGGGGGCAGGACACCACATCTGCAGTCCTTGCATATCTCAGTGTAGCTTGAACCTCAGTGAGTAATTTGAAAATTGTAGACACATAAGGCTGACTTGTATTGTTCCTTTTTTAAAGACATTTCAGGTCTTTGTGTGTTAAAGCTCTGAAAGGCTCTATTTATTTCTTCTATTTTGTTGTACACGTCAGAGGTCACGAAGAATGGATAAGGGAAAGCAGAGTGCAGGCTGAATTAGACTGCACTGTAGACAGCACAGAGCAGGCTCTTAAAAGCATGACTTATAATAGTGCAAGACCAAAGAGGTGTTTCTGCTGTGCTCCAGTTCAGCTTTGGCCATAGCTTATTGGGTTGGAGGAAGTATGGAGTGGCTGTTTATACTGTCTGGTCAGGAGCATCCAGCCAGCCTTAGAACATGCCTGGATGTCAGTAGAGACATGAAATAAGGATTTTCAGCCCTTGTCTGGCATAAAAATAGACCCAAAACAGAAAATACATACCCTGCAAGTCAGGCAGAAGGGAGTACCGTGGGACTGGGAAGCCACACAGAAATCCCTGAGAATGAGGAATGCTGTTTCATGCCCAGCCTCACTGATGCTGGCTGGGTACAATGCTCAGGCTGGAGCCATCTGGGCACAGATGTACCCAGCAGTAATTTCCCCAGCTTGCAAGTAATACTCATTGTTTTCCTAGGTGGCTGCATCACGTAGTTCATAAACTTGTTTTTTTCTCCTCTGAGATCATGTCAGTACCTTGCTTCTGTCTGTCGCCTCTGATGGACCAACCAGGTTGCTGTGTGGAGCAAATGAGGATACCAGTGATGTCTGGTGATTTTGGAGGATTTCCAGAAAATCAGAATGGCCATGCTGTGGTCATGGAGTGTATTCAAGGACCCAAGGTGTCCCACCATTGGGGAGTGGGAACAGGCTCCAGGGCAGGAGTGAAATGAGCACTACCCTGAAGAGGTTCTGCTGCCTTTCTGTCCCAGTGCCTGTGGCTCCCTGTAGCTCTAGGTAGCACAGCATGTCACGTAGGTGCTGGCCTTCTGTAGCACAGATGTGGTGCTGCACTGCCTTGGACCCACAAAGCGTGGAAGGACATCAAAAGAGCATATGCCTCAACAACGGCCCTTTCCAGCCAGCTGTTCTGCCTGCTAAGAGCCATATGCACACCCAGCCCCCCAGGCCCTTCTGGAAAGGAGTTTTATATGAACTGGGAAGGGCTGGGCACAAAGGTACAGCCTGCTCTCTTGGCACGCCACTCAGCTCAGCCTCGCTGCATGTGCCTTCTCATCCAGTAAATTATTAGAATGGCAGTGGCGGATGCAGTGGTACAACTTAGGGTCTGTGTGTTAATATACACTTTGGAGTCAGCACAGAGGAAGGAACTGAGGTAGTTAGAGATGAGGAATGAGGGTTAGAGAGTGAAGAAAGGTTAAATGAATGTGAAGAGAGGTTAAATAAAGGACTTTTGATCCTGAAAAAGAAGCAGCACAGTGGTAGTGTGGGAGAGGCCTCCAAAATAGCAGAGGAAGAGAAAAGGGATCATTTAATTCATAGTAGCTCATAGCACAAGTAGTAAGTGTCATAAAGGAAGAACAAAAAATCTGGAGTAAATCCCCTTTCAGCCAGCATAGAGTCAAAACCTAGATGATTCTGAAGCCACAAAGGAGGTAGGGAACAGTATTAGTGACTAGAGCATTAAGTATCTCCTAATGAATAATGTTAATATTAGGTAAAGGCACTGAATAAACTTACTCAAGATAAACAGCCCTGATTAGTATAGTAGGGTTAGCAACACAAATCTGATGCTTGCACAACTCTAATTAGGCAGGCACTTGGCAGAAAAATTTTCCTCTGAACAATACACTCTACACAGTTGCATGGTGTTGAACAAAACCTTTGGTTTCTGAGAAAATATGGGTGTTCTGAGTTAATATGGAGTGGATAGCCACTTGTGAGACAATAATCTGAGGTCTGAGATCTCCATACTTCTTTGTACTACTGGTCATATCATCCCTGCCATATGGTCTGCCCACTAGAGGACGCAGCTGCAGCCTCTTTGGCCTGGCTCCAGCCAAGTCCCACCTGACTGAAACTTGGAATGGGGCAAGTTGAACACTGATTTAAGTTTTTACCCTGTGCTTGCCAGGCAGTGTCAGGGCAGTTGTTGGAGTGACTTTCCATGGAGAGCTGTGGCCCAGTGTCCCACAAAGTAAATGGGTAGAAGTGAGGTGGGCATGGTGCCCAAGACAGACCTGCCCAATGTTCTGCTGGCACCAGAAGCCCTGCTGGCACCACTTAGCCTGCAAGGGCTAATTGCCACCAGAAGCATCCCTTGAATTACATCTGCCAGGATAACTTCCATGGCCAGAGGTAATGACGTTGTAAGACAAGCCTCTTGTATCCTGGAGTAGTCACAAAATAGTTTCCCAGGGCAGGGTGGTTTTTCTAAACCCCATTCCTGCTCTGTGCACAGCATCAAAGAGGCTGTGAATGTAACTGCAAGTTGGCTTGACACTATTGAAGATGTCCCATCAATTCACCTTTTAAAGAACAAAACAAGTTTTTGTGACTTGTGCCCGGGCTTGACCTTGCTTGGAAGCACTTTAATACATAATCCAATCTGATTTTTCTGTATCAGTCAGGTCTGAAGCACAGAGTATATCTGCACTGAAGCTACTCAGAAACATTTTTTCTGGCATAAAAAAAATAAGTTTAAGTAAACAAGAGAAATATTTCATTGTCAGTTTCCTGGGTAAAATATCTGACACTTGATTTTTTTCTGAAGACCAAACGTTTTTGGTTTGGGATGTTGATTTGAAAGGAAATGAAGCAGACGCCTTGGGGGAAGTGGACACTTCCTGTGAACAACTGCTGTCATGAAATGAGGCTTCATGCTGAAACATGATTAGCCATAAGAATATCAATATCTTAATTAATGACATAGACAGTGACATTGAGTGCACCCACCACAAGTTTGCTGATGATACTAAGTTGAGGCATGCAGTTGATGTGCCAGAGTGACAAGATGCCATCCAGAGGGACCTAGCAAGCTGGAGAGGTGGACTCAGGTGAACCACATGAGTTTCAACAGTGCCAAGTGTAGGGTCCTGCACCTGGGCTGGGGCAACCAGCGTTACCAATATAGAATGGAAGAGAGCAGTCCTTTGGAAAAAGACTTGGGGGTACTAGTAAATTAAAAGCAAGACATAAGCCAACAATGTGCAATGGCCACCCAGAAGACCAATCAAATCCTGGGCTGCATCAAAAGAAGCATGGCCAGCAGATTGAGAAGTGATCCTACATCTCTGCTCTGACCTGGTGAGACCTCACCTGGAGTACTATGTCCAGCTCTGGAGCCACCAACACATGAAGGACATGGATGTGTTGGAGCATGTCCAGGGAAGAGTCGCAAAAATGATGAGAGGGCTGGAGCACTTCTCCTGTGAGGACAGGCTGAGAGTATTGGAGCTGTTCAGCCTGAAGAAGAGGAGGCTCCTGGGGGACCTCACAGCAACCTTCCAGTACCTGAAAGGGGCCTATAAAAAGCAAGGGAGGGTCTATTCACAAGGGTTTGTTGTGACAGGACAAGGGGTAATAGCTTTAAACCAGAAAAGGGTAGATGTAGGTTAGATATTAGGAAAAAGTTCTTTGAGTATGATAGATCACTGGAATGGGTTGCCCAGAAAGGTAATGGAGGCCTAATTGCTGGAGACATTCAAAGCCAGGTTTGATGAGGCTCTGAGAAACCTGACCTAGATAGAGATGTCCCTGCTTATTGCAGGGAGTTGGACTAGATGACCTTTGAAGGTCCCTTCAACCCAATACATTCTATGATTCTATAACATTTATTGCCCAAGGGTCCTGGACAATATATTTTAAATTTCAAAGATGGCTTCCAGGTTCAAATGGTATGAATGCACCATATTTGCAAAGGCAGTTGGAGGGAGGAATAAAGGGTCACTTTTCTGTGCATTACTCATAATATAAATCCATCTGTATAGACACCTCACCAAAATAAGTGGTCACTTTTTAGACTTGTAAAGAATCACAGTTTAATCACATTTTATTACATACATAGACATCCTTGACCTTGGTTTGGCTACAGTGGGAAAATGATAGGCTTTTTGAGTTGAACTTGAAACCTTCCCTTCCCCACTGTGACTTAGATGCACTAATAAGTAATTTTAAGCTTCTTTTGCTTGAAAAAAAAAAATTAAAAAAATAAAAATAGGATATCTCAAGTTGGAAGGAACCCATAAGGAACATTGAGTCCAACTCCATGCTCGTCATAGAAGTACCTAAGTCACAAGACTAAGAACATCATCCAGGCACTCCATGAACTCTGACAGGCTTGATGCCCTGATGAGTTACTTGGGGAGCTTGGACAAGTGACTCACCACATTCTCAATGATTAACTTTTTGCTAAAGCCCAACCTGAAATTCCCCATGTCCTATCATTGGTCACCAGAAAGACATTAGAGGTCACCCTTCAGGTCATCTCTATCAGGCCTTTTCCCCTTCAAATCCAGTTTAAATCTCTCCTATGAGTCAAGTGTACCCCTCTGTCATTTGCAAGCATTTGATATTTTGTAGATCAATCCATGACCAAAATATCCAAAATTCTACTGGTAACAGCAGTCTCAGAAACAGGTATTACAGAATCACAGAATCACAGAATATTAGGGGTTGGAAGGGACCTAGAAGATCATCTAGTCCAACCCCTCCTGCCAGAGCAGGATCACCTATCGATAATTATGACTTACCTTGTTTCTTTCCTTGTTGTTCTCTGCAACTGAAAGGATACAGGAGAACACTACTTGTGCTCCTGATCCATTAACCAGTTGTCTCAACGGCCTGAATTCTCTCTTGATTGCCTTTGGCCTTCTTATCACAACTTCATTACTGCCTGCATGAAAAAGCAATACTGGATAACAATCTGATGGCTGTAAAAGGGTAGGAAGTGTTCTTACCACATCTTTAACCCTGGCCCCAGACTTACCTAGAGAAGCTGGTCCAGTCTGAATATTGGGTCTTCTGTTGCCCTAAAAATAGACAATGACCTATCTTTTAATTTATGAAAGTGGTTTTGACACAAAGCATAGACTGGCAACAGCTCCAACCTAGACGAACCATAGTCCTCATCATTTTTTGGTTCTACTTGCAGAGCCTCATATTCATACAGGGGCACCTGGAAGGTGTGCCTGCTGCCCTGGGCAGGAACTTATCACCATTCCCCCTTGTCCCTTAAGTCACTGCTGGGCAGAGGAAAGTTAGGGAATCCTTTATATCAACTAAATTACCAGAGATCTCCCACATTGCACCCATTAATTGTGCCCAAATGATCACTTGATTTTAAACTTCTTTGATTCTCTTTGTCCCATCTATTTAGCTGTAAGCAAGGAAATTATTTTAAGTTTTTATATAAATGGCTGCTGTGTAAAGATCTAAAATTAATGTTTTTTGATTAAATTTGTAAAATGTATAGAGACAATGCTCTTGAGGCAATATGTCCTCTGAAGAAATAGCATTTCTGTTCTTTAAAAGATGTCCCTAGCTGCTGCAGAGTCAAAGAAAAGATGAAAGTATTCTTAGGATGAGATTATAAACCCGCAAGTTGTGAGGGCTGTAGTGGTTCCCTCACCCTTGACAGAGGAGTGACCCAGAGAAGGCTCCCTACTCTGCAAATATTAGTAATTCGTTTGAAATAAACTAATGAATAGAAAACTGTGAACCTCACAGGACACTGTCAAACATGTATAGGCTTTGCCATGGAGATTTCAAGGAAATATTGATTTAACCCGCTAGAGGACTGGGTTGTATCCTATTATTGTGAGTGTTCTTTTCTCAAGAGGACTACAAGTCAATACAGAGACATAAAAAGCTTTACTTTTTATTCCCAACATTGGTTTTGACTACAGTGAAGAAGGACTAAAGATGCAGAAAACAGCAGCAACTGAAACTGAGTAAACTGATCGAGATTGGAAAAGTGCTGTTGTGGATACACTAGTGCATAGAATCATAGAATTATATCTATGACACCATAAAATGTTAGGTGTTGGAAGGTACCTCTGGTGTCTAATCCCTCAGAAAACACAGGATTACCCAGGAAGGCCACACAGGAACCAGATCCAGGTGGGTCTTGAAAGTCTCTGGAGAAGAAGACTCCACAGCCTCTCAGTACAGCCTGTTCCAGGCTCTGTCACTCTCACAGTGAAGAAGTTTTTCCTCATGTACTTTCCCTGTTCCAGTTTGTGTCCATTATTCCACATCACAGGGCACTATTGAAAAGAAACTGACACTTCTACTTGACACCCACTTTTCAGATATTTGCAAACATTAGTAAAATCCCCTCTCAGCCTTCTCTTTTCCAGGCTAAACAGTCCCAGGACTCTCAGCCTTTCCTCATAAAAGAGATAATCCAGTCCCTTAATTATCCTTGTAGCCCTCCAGGGACTCTCATAAGTATTTCCCTGTCTTTCTTAAACTGGGGAGCCTGGAACTGAACAGAGCACTGCAGATGTGGCCTCACTAGTACAGAGTAGAGGGGGAAGGAGCCCCCACTCTACCTACTGGGCACAGTCTTCTTAATGCACCCCAGCAGACCATTGTACAAAAGGGATTTTTCCTCTTTCTCCCACTGTCCTTTGCACTGGTAATCTCCTTTCCTACGTAAAGATGACAGAAGTACCCAGAAATTTCTGCTGTTTCCAGGGAGAAGTGCTGATAAAGGAACTTGTATCAGACTCTGTGTTTTTTATACAAGAGTCTTGTTCTTCTCAGCAGCTGCATACTTTGAGGTCACTGCTTATTTGCAAGGTCAATAAAGAAATAGGTTTTTTACTTTTTCTCCAAACACAGAGTTTAAGCAGTCTTGGCAAGTCCCATAACATCTACAAGGTACCACCTTTGCCACAAGGGCATAGCTAGATAGCAGTACTACCACAGCTGAGATTGGCAGAAGGACTGAGACTGGGTGTGCTGGGTTTTCAGGTCTTTCCTCTGCTGTTTGAGGGTTGGGGTTTTTTTGTGTAGCATAGCTCAAAATCACAGATTACAAATAGTCTGAATGGCCAGAACTTCAGGCCAATAAAACTTCCAAACTTTCAAGGACTCCAGAAAAATAGGAATAGAAAAATTAATAGAGAATGTTACTCAAGAGATGCGACTGTTTTTTATGAAGAGTGGACCGCTCTGCTGCAGTTCAGTTCTGGTATGGGCATTGCTATCAGTATTTTATTTTCTTAAACACTCTCTTTTCTCTTTTCTCTTTTCTCTTTTCTCTTTTCTCTTTTCTCTTTTCTCTTTTCTTTTCTTTTCTTTTCTTTTCTTTTCTTTTCTTTTCTTTTCTT
>JANHGL010000530.1:64607-76428 GCA_024611195.1 Ceyx melanurus
TAGGTAGTTGTAGAGAGCAACGAGGTCTCCTCTCAGTCTCCTCTTCTCCAGACTAAACAACCCCAGTTCCCTCAGCCTCTCTCTATAAGGCATGTTTTCCAGGCACCTTATCAGTTTAGTTGTCCTTCTCTGAATCTGCTCCAGCACCTCAATGGCCTTCTTGTGCTGTGATGCCCAAAACTGGACACAGTCTCAAGGTGAGGTCTCCCTAATGCCGGGTACAGGGGCAGGATCACCTCCTTACTCCTGCTGGTCACATGTTTTCTGATACAGGGCAGGATGTCATTGTCCTTCTTTGCCACCTGGGCACACTGCTGGCTCATGTTCAGCTGGGTGTCCACCAGCACTTCCAGGTCCTTTTCTGCCAGGCATGTTTCCAGCCACTCCTCCCCAGGCTGTAGTGTTGCCTGGGGTTGTTGTGATCCCAGGCTTTGTTAAACCTCATCCTTTTCCTCATCTCCCTGTGCTACTGTGTGTTGAGGTAGAGAAATTGCCTAGTAAAGCCTGGGAAGAAGGGAGGGGTGGGGGGAAGGGGATTTAAGATTTAGTTTTTAATTTCTCATTATACTACTTTGATTTGAATAGTGATATAATTAAACTAATTTCCCCAAGGTGAGACTGTTTTGCCTGTGACGGTAGCTGTTGAGGGATGTCTCCCTATTCTTACCTTGACCCATGAGACTTTTGTCATATTTTCGTTGCCCTGTCCAAGTTCCAGGAGTTTAGTGAGAGAGTGGCTTTGGTGGGTACCTGGCATTGAGCCCAGGGTCAGCCCACCACAAATACATTAATTGTAAATTTATAGGAGTGCACTGGAAAATTAAGGAAGTATAGTGTGTTATCGTCACAAGGAAGTGAAATTATCTGCCTACAAAAATGCAGATAGAGCCAAGGTTGCACTGCCTGCTCTTTCAGGCATGGAGAGATGAGCAAGGCACCCACTGGAACTGCTTGTAACCTGTGGAGAAGGCTGCTGCTCACTGGAGACCTGGCTTTGGAGGTCTCTGAGTCTGACCCTTACTCAGCCACTGCAAGCCCTGGCTCCTGAGTCAGATTCCAAAATTACAAGCAGCTACTCAAATGCCCTGACACCACTCAAGGCTGGAGAGATCCTACCTGGACAGCTCAGAAGCAGAAGCAAAAAAAGATACATGATCCTTCCTTATACTAGCAGAAAATACCACCAACAGACCAGTGTCTGACCAAGCATTCATCTCTAGGTTTCACGCAGTCTGTTGAAGATTTTCCCTTTCGTGTGTTTGGGACTTTGGTTTCATCTTTGGAAAAATGTATTTAATCTACAGCCAATGTGCTCTGTCCTGCATTAGTAAAGTTCATGATAACTTGGCTCTGTTCCCACTTGGAAAATGTTCTCTTCACTAACAAGCCTCTGGCCAAATTTTTCCCTGGGCAGCCTGAAACTTGCCAGACAGAAATGAGATCTGTAAAACTGAGCTGACAACACGAGGTCTATATAGACTTTTCCAGGCCATTTGCCAGGCCCTAGAGGCCTAGTTATAGAAAGACAAATTAAAACTGTAACTAGCTATCTAAGCTCTCCTCAGACTCTCTTAGAGTGACAAAACTCTGCTCTTGCCAGACCTAACTTCTAGTACAGAAATAATTGCCAATGACTCTAAAAAGATGTTTCAAAAGTAGTCAGAGAAATGTTGATAAAAGAAAATCTGAGAGACCCTCCAGCCACTTCTCCTGCATGAGTCTGCCTAGAGGGGTAAGGTGGTGGTAGGTCCTGGGGTTTCCCTTTGTGCAATCTGGAGGTTATTAGCTGTCTACTGAAAAGGAAGAAAACCAGCCCCTGGTCGCCAACAGTGGTGCAAGTGAGATTGAGGGCTGGAGCACCTCTCCTAAAGAGACAGACTGAGACTTGGGGTTGTTCAGCCTGGAGAAGAGAAAGTTCTGGATAGACCTTATTGTGGCCTGCCAGTACCTTAAGGGGACCTACAAGAAAGCTGGGGCAGCACATTTTACAAGGACTTGTAGTGGTAGGACAAGGAGTAGTGGCTTCAAACTAAAAGATGGTAGATTTAGTTTAGAAATTAGGAAGAAATTTTTCACTCTGAAGATGGTAAAGCACTGGCCCAGGTTGCCCACTGAGGTTGTGGATCACTGCATGCGGTCGAGACCAGATGGGTGGGAATCTGAGCAACCAGGTCTGGTGGAAGTTGTCCCTGCTCATGACAGAGGGGTTGGAATACGATGATCTTTAAGGTCCCTTCCAAACCAAACCATTCGATGATTCTATGATTTATTCTTTAATAAGTGCATGCCTGGGCGATAGCATGAGAGAAAAACTAACCCAGAACCAGCTCTTCTCCAGTGTCCCACTCAGTGTAATCCTGCAGCCTGCTCCTTCCCTCCAGGTGACCCTTCTCTTAGCAGCACCTACCATGTCCACTGACTCACATCCCACCTTGCCTAGAAAAAGCTGGGGCTTTTAAAGAGCTGTATATTATCCACAGTTGGGTTTGTATGGATGGAAATCTATGTAGGATGCAAGCCTACAATTGTTAGGTGTATGTCCTAAATACCACTTTGAGGTGACAAAATATTTGGGATAAGTGGATAACATGTCCTTTCAAGAGTAAGGAAGACATTGTCATAGCTTGACATTAATCAATGTTCTTTTTTTCACTTTACAGTGAGTGTATGCATAGGAATTAGTAGGGCCAGAAAGTGTTGGGTTTTTTTTAGGTGGTGGCAGTCTTCTGTTGTTAATGTGTTATATTTCTTTTAAATGTATTGTGGAACAAAGGAGAAGTACAAGCACTTTCTGTGCTCAAGTATATCAAGTGGATATCAGACAGAAAAGTACATGACATCTAGTGTTTGCAAAAGCAAACTATGCTTATGAGATACAGAAATAACTACAGAGCCCAGCTCTCTAAATACTTAATGCATTTATTTATAGCTGGCTGATGTGGAACTAAAATATTGGGATACATTTCTATAGTCTTTTTTCTCCTTCCTCAGCTTATAGTAGGTTTTGGGGTTTGTGGTTTTGGTTGTTGGGTTTTTTTGGCTTTTGTTTTTTTTGTTTGTTTGTTTGACTGACTGATTGATTGATTGATTGATTGATTGATTTTTCCAGCAATCAAAGAAAATAATAGTATTTTTTTTAACCACAGCACTTGTCTCCTTTCCAAGGCATATAAAAAAATAAACATTTACAAAGCACAACCCACAAATGAAGGGAAGGATCCTTTCTGTCCACCAGTCTTTCACCCTGGTAAAATGAACAACAATATTGACTCTCTCTTATACAAAACTCCAGTCCACTATAGAAATCTCTCAGTACAAAAGGTGAAAGGCAATAGAGAAGCAAATAGTCACGCCATCTTAAAGGAGAGAACAAGAATTGGATTCTTCAGCATTCAGTGCAGCAGCCTATCTTGGAACAGAAAGGATTGGGTGTAGAGCAATAAAATAATACTTAATCCCTGGACAGCTTCCTTACCTTAACCACAGTTCTCCCAGTCTAGTTTTATATTCTTGAACTCTTCCCTTGTTCCTTGGTGCATAAAACATATGTATTGTAGTGTTTTTTCTGTAATCAGAAAACAGTTTTTGATGTTGATTTTGATTCTAATCTGTGATATCTGGGCATATGTTGCTGCATATCTTGAAAAATCCCTAGTATGGAAGTAATCATGGTTTTAAATATGCTAATCTCTATATTACCTAATTTGATGTATAACCTTGCATAAATCTTTTCCTGTATGTCTAGGTTTGTACTTTGGATATATTTCTCTTCTCTGCTTCTTGACAAAGCTTTGCAGTGTATCAGATGAGGCTGTTTCTCAACAGTACACTTTGTGCTATGTATAAAACAACATTAGTGACAGGCTGTGCTTTTTTTCAGTTGGAACTGTCATTTGATACATTAGCCAAACAGGGACCACATCCAGATTATAATAGGATATGTATTTTCAACATCCTCAGCCCTTCAGCCAATTGGCTGGGACTCCAGGAGGCTTATATAGTAGAAATGCAGCTTTATCTTTTTTGTTAATCTGGCTAAAGTGAAACCATCAAACAAGGAGCCAAAATGGGGGAAAGAGGGAAGATAGAAATACGAGATCTCAGGCAGCAAGCTTCAGTTCAAAAAAAATATAGCTAATCAGGCTTTGCAGGCAACAGCAACATGCAGAAAAGGTATCACAGAGCAGCTTTAAGATATTTTCAAACTTTAAGATATTTTCAGGATGCACATATCTTTCATAATCAAACATGTGATGTTCTGAAGGAAGATTCCATAGGGGACTATGGTCTAAAACCTAAAATGTTTAATTCTGGTTTTCTCTGCTCTTAAAGCGGTTGAGAAAAGGCTGCCATTGAATGCTTTTGCAAAATCACACTAAGTTTTTTTCACAACACATCATTTTGTCAAATGTTTGTCATTGCTCATCTGGAAGAACAGTTTATATATGATATTTCACAGAGAATAAATTGATTAATTTAGATTTAATCCACAGATTTTGATGTCTATGTTCAAAATTAATTAGATTACAAAACTGTCACTCTTTCATGGTTCATCCTGAGGAGGATTTTAGTGTATTTTCACGTGTAAGAATGACCATGGCAAAGGGATGGCAGGAACTGGTTAAATGTATATTGTGACAGGGATTGAACAGGAAAAGATTTGAAGGAAGATTTGAACCATGTGCAAATTATAAGACCAGCACTTCTGTAAAGAAATCCTCCGAAACAGACCTAAACAAAGGCGCCTGCAGAAGCTAAGCACATGGGTACACCCACACAGAGTTCATTGCAAAGTAAGAGCTTACATGTTAATTTCACAAACTTGCAGATTGCAAGACACTTCAGTGAGCTCTGCTTTCACATACCTACTTCCAGCTGGAACCAACAATGCCTTTGCCGTGTGTGGACTGGTAGGTTGTGCACTGGCTTGACACACAATGAATCAGAAGTAATGAACAGTAAAAGGAGAAGCTTCAATGAATGCTGAAGTTGCAATCAGACACCATTCACTGGTGGACAATAGTAAGAATACTAAAAAAGAATATCACCACCCGAAATTTTTGTATGAACTGTTCAACTGTCATAATACCGAAACTCTTAGACTAAGCTTATTTGGACTATTTGTCTTTAAGCAAATAAAAAATTATCAAACCTAGATCAGACAGTGGTCTAAATAATTTAGTATTTTGTACCTAACAATCATCAGTACCAGATGCTATCTAGGAGCATTAGGAATTGACTACACTCCTAATTTTTCTTCTTAAGTGGTTACAGTTAATATGAAAGTCAGAGAGATATGCCTGAGCTCTTAATTAATTTTAAAGCTAGCAAGATATCCATCTTTTAGCCCACAGCACAAAGGAGGTAATTTAAACTAGTTTAGCAAAACACTTAAGAATTAGAGTCAAGCAACTTTCATCCCCTATCTACTTCTAGTGAAGTTTGATCACATGATGGACATCCAGGGTGAGATGAAGTGTGGTTATTTGGCATTTTTGGGAGTTTTTTTCCATGTCTGACCCCCATGTAGAGTAATTGGAAGGTCTGTTTGAAGGTCTTTCACAGCATCACAGGCAGTGGGGTCCTTGGTTTCCTCTGAGCCACATCTCTGGGATGAGACATGAAAGGCCTCAGGGTTTTATTTCTTAGGGAAATCCATCTGGCAATGGTTGTTTGGTCTCTATCTGAGATGTTCCACTTCCTGAGATATTCTTGATACATAAGCAAGGGAGTGAAAGGATGTTTTTAAACCAGACCAAATTCATATATAACAAGAAAATCCCCTGCAAACCATGTTACTTATTCCATGGTATAGTGATGACATCTTTGTCTTCCCCTTTTCATCCGCTCCGAGTGTTTCCACTGAAGCTAATGAATAACCCCTTTACCCATTGTCAGAACGTTCTGTTTTGCCCTGCTGCATTGTCCCTTGGCAGTCCCTTCTTGGTAGATGGGGACCCTTCCCAAACAATTACTTTCCACTTTATAGGGTATAGAACCCTCGAGCTTTGATCAGATTTGTGGTTTAGATAAGTTTATCTTCACAACTAGGGTGGGCTAAAACCAGGCGAGCATCAACTTAATCACTTATAATCATATGGCCATACTCTTGAATAATTTCTCATCCATAACAGTGTGTTACCCAGACATACAAAATTTACAGTTTTACATTAGTCCCTGGAGATGAGGTAATGAGAAGGAGGGGCTAATGTCCAAAATTAATTGCTTTATATTATTTTAGTTATATTCACAAATAATTCAAACAAGACCTTAGATTTAAGAATATAGGGCCTTCAAAAGTTAGGGATTTATTCATGTGCAGAATTTACTTTATATGGTTCTGCTTCTTTCCACAGTGCTCCTAGTCTGTCTTGGCATCTTGCTTCTTTATGATAGATGCTAACATTATTTAAGTATGTCTGCTGAAAATCATTCTCTCAAAGAGTACAGGTGGCTGACTAAACATCATCTCTGGTAAAAATGTCTGTACAACAGTGTGCTACCAAAGAGTTCAGTTGTTTATACCACAGCCATAAGAAGCTAGCACTGGCTAAAGCCACAGAGATTGTAGGTGTCAAAGCTGGTTGTATTTCTTACAGGTTTTCCAAGTTAGAATTTAATGGCTTGTGGGTTGTCCAAATTGACTACTGGGAAATATTTAATTGATTCTTTTGCTAATAGTCGTCAATAATTGTTCATCTTTTCTGTCCTCTGTAGGTGCTTTTTTGTTCTCATTAGTTACTTGGCCTTTTTATGTATTTATTAATTATTCATTTCACCTAGTGAAGATATTCAAGAAAGAAGGGAAGATGGTGGGTAGGAAATCCAAACTACATACTTCCAATAAGAAGTCTCAGGTGGCTAATCCATCATGTTGAAATACATGAACTTTCAAGACACACTGAAATTATTAATGATCACTTTGTTACTGGGCTGTACTTAATGAAGATCAACTATTAATAGTTAAGGAAGTAGGTGCAAGGATCAGAATTACTCTAGGAAGGCAAAGAAATGAAGGAAGCAAAACATCATCTCCAAGGAAAGTATACTATTATTAATTAATTTACTGTATATACAGTGCTGGTAGTCTTCAAACACAGCCTGGAATCAAAACTTCCGTAAAACTGCTTCATTCTGTGATAAAATTAGAAATTTTGTTTCCTGTTAAAAAAAGAAAACAACAACAACAAAACAACAACGCAAAACAAAACAACAACACACAAAATAAACAAACACAAAAAACCCAACCCCACAGAACTTCATTTCTGAGATTGTGTAGTAGAAGTATGGTGAACAACCATAGCACAAGGGACCCCACAAATACGGAATCACAGAATTATTGAGGTTGCAAAAGAGTTCTGAGAACAGTAAGTTCAGCCTATGACCTATCACCACCACATTGGCTAGACCATGGCACTAAGTGTCACATCCAATCTTTCCTTGAACTCTCTAGGGACAGAAACTCCACCACTTCCCTGGGCAGTCCATTACCATGTCTGATCACCCTAGCCCTGAGGACGTGCTTCCTAACGTCTAACCTAAAATTCCCCTGGTGCAACTTCTGGACATGCTTTCTCATTCTGTCACTAATTGCCTGGGAGAAAAGCCCAACCCCCACCTGAATATAAACTCCCTTTGGGTAGTTGTGGAGCTGTACATGAAGATGTTTGATGTTACATGGGTCATTGTGGAGTTGCACCATACCATAGCGACACATACATTGCAGTAGCTGCAAGCATATGAAATGTGCTCCTAAGTTTTGATAACTCCACTTTGAAACTGCTTGATAAATTATTTATAGTACTGCTGGGTTAAATCCAAATCAAACAAGTAAGTAATGATGTATTTATCTTTTTAGATGATATGTTGACTGGGCCCAAGATGGTATTTTCAAATAACTATGGGGAGTGTCTAGTGAATCAAGCCTTCTTTTTTTTAAAAAAAAATAATTGTCTATCTGCCTCTCTTTGCTCTTTTGTAGATCCCATTACTAGAAGAGCTGGAAAATTCCCAATATGATGAAGAGCTTATACTCAATACAAAGAATATATCATTATATCTGGCTTGTCTTAAAAGCAGAAGTTTTTAGTCAGGTGAATTCCTGTTGACTATATAATGAAGCCTGCAAAATTTCTTTTTATATAATGGATTTTTATCCAAAGAGGAATACGGGAAGAAAAATCAGTATCTCTAGGAACAGCTCTCAGGATTCTATCCTTTGCCATTACTGAGGGCCTGTCCCAAGGAAAGACTATAAGCTGTCTAACTGAATATAAGTAAGCAACAGTGGGAAACAGGTCCCCACTGCTGGCTGATGATGTGGCCTGAAGAAACATGGATAGAAAAGCTATGCAGGTCAGATTCCAGGGACACATGACAGGTTTTTTTTGTCTCAAAGATGCTTGGTGCAATTCAAACAACCTGGTTGTAGCCATTAAAATGTTTGTTTGATGGATTGCAAAGCACTATAAGCTGGCTGCATGCAAAAACCAGGAAAGCAAAATCTGTAGGATTGTTGCCACCATCTTAAACTTATGGGCCAGGTGAATCATGTAGGTCTGAGGCCTCAGCTACCCCTTGGAGTCAGTAAGTTGCAGGGCCATCTTGTAGCATGGAGTCCTAAGGAGGTTCTGTAGTACAGCAAGGTGCCCCTCACACAGCCAGAGGCAGCAGGGAGAGGACACACAGCAGTGTAAACTCGAGGAAAAGGGACTTTTGCTATTTTGTTGGTGTAAACCAGGGCAGCAGTACTGGTTTTGGTGCTGTTTGTTCAGATCTGTTGGAGGGTTTATAGCCCAGCGCAGACCTGAGGCACTAGCAAGGCTGTGTAAAATAATGGAAGAGGAGGGGAGAATGAAGGAGAAATGCAGAAGAGTGTGGAGATGTTTTTTATGCACATCCTGGGGTCTGTAGTGTTCCCAGCTCCTACTTCCTACTGAGGTGAGTGGGGATATGCCAACAGAAATGACTGGGCAATTACTCTTTTGGTACCCTTTGGTCAGCCTTAGGCACATATTCTTACTTGCTTTGCTGGTTTGCAAACAGATTTCTCTGCTATAGACCCATAAAGTTGAGTAAAGGGTAGTGTTTGGACTGGTTCACAAATGGATGACTGTAGGACTCGGAGAGAGGCTATCTGTGAAAACACCACTCAGTTCCCTGAAGTGCATGTATCCTAGAATGTCAGTATCACAGAATGTTAGGGGTTGGAAGAGACTTAGAAGATAACCCAGTCCAACTCCCCTGCCAGAGCAGGATCACCTAGACTAAGTCACCCAGGAACTAAACTAGAGTCCTGCTGAAAGTGGTGCAGATCAAGGCTGAAGGACTGATTGCAAAGTTTACAACCTAAATAAGAAGTAATAAGAGGCTGTTGGAAAACATCACATACACTTCGAATTATTTGGTGAGCAAGACATCATTAGCTAGGCAGTTGACATCTCCATGAAGCAAGTACTCCTGTTAATAGCTATCTTGCTGTAGCATGGCATGTTCTAGTGTTAGGACAATGTCCTGAGAAGAGAGATAGTGGAACAGTTGGAAAAAATGTACACTGGTCCATAACAGGGTATTACAGACCCATGTTTAGGGCATGATGGTAAGGTCTGCAGAGTGCTATATCCAAAACATTCCTCCTCTCTTTGTTCCCATCCTCTACACTAATACAGCTGCCACACAACTCAGGCTTCAGCATGTCACATTACATGGTATCTGGTGTGCTGCAACAGAATGTAGTTTATATGAAGATGAAAACATAATTTTCTCAACAGTGATATAATAGCTGCCTCCAGAAGCAATCCCTCTGTGTGTAAGGTTTATGTCAGAGACTCAGGAAATCACACATCTGGTTTGCTTTATTTCCCTCCTCTGGGCTTGCTGGGGATTGGGTTGTGAATTTACCCTCTAGCCCAGAGAAAAGGACAATTTACTCCTTGGACAAGCTGTGGACTGGATTATAATACAGCTACTCTCTGAACTATGACTCTCTGCTGCTTTATGCCCAGACATCTCCTCCGAGTGCAGACGGTCCCTATGGAGACAGAAGGTGTAGTCCTTCCCTGAGATTTATTCATACAGCCCCTACCTAGCATGGGCCACCAGAAAAATCCCTGAAACAGTAGCAACCTTCACCACAGATGGGGAGAGATGGGATGTCAGTGTAATGGAAGTGAAGAAGAAATTTTACCTCTCCTAGACAGAACAGTGCTACAGGCTCAGCCTTCAAAACTTCATTTAGAATGTGTCCACTGCTGTTAGTGAGCTGGGGGACAGCCAACTTCTGCTGTCCAAGGGAAGGGACACAGTGATGATCAGCACATGGCTCAACTGCCAGTGGCTGAGCAGTCAGGTGCTGCCTGCTGGAGCTCCTCCTCTTCATAGGGCAAGAAGCTGGAACACAGATGGCATGGGGTAAGGACATCAAATGTTCCCTTCTCCCACACAACGTAGCACAGAAGTAGTCTGAGCACCATGGTTGGTGTTAGAATGTGGTGGTGTAATAGCTGGCCCCAGTTTTCATTGTGTGAGCAACCACAGCTGACCCCATTTCTCCATTTCTGCAACAGAAAATAGCTTTTGGATGAAACATGGGTATGAAAGAGCTAAACGCTTTCACTAAAACTGAAGGGCTCTTGGAAAGTAGCAAGGATTTGGAAACTCAAATTGTTCTCTTTAAAGACAGCAGCAGTTTGGAGAAGAAGGTGAATGAATACTTATTTTTAATGTAACTTTGTTATAAACATGGATTCTCATGCACTCCTCTGAGATCCAGCTTATTTCTGCCCTAATGAACAAGCTGAAACACAGACTTACATACTCTGCTGAAGGCAAAGCCAGAATATTCTAACACAATAAAAATTCTCTATTGCCCTCAAGCCTCTGTCTAAAATTGTTACCAAACCTGAATTATTTCTGAAAGGGTAATTACTTCTTGATACTTCTTACCAACCTCTAGGCTTCCAGGCTACAGGTAGAAGTTGAACTGTTAGATGTCAAAAACGAAAGAAGACATTCATACAGAGACTCCAGCCCAGCTGGAAGAAAGAAGTGCAAACTTTTTCTTGTAGGATTTTCAGACCACTTTTCAGAGGTTGTTTTTCTTCTGATGCATTTCTGATAAACCTCCAAACCCTGACAGGATGCTCACCTGCCCTTGCTGCGTAGTGTGGGAGAGGAGGGGAGAGCTTGACACTGGTGTTGCTTTACAGAGGTCAGAGCACACAGAGGGCATACCATCTTCACTGGGTCACTCTATGGGCCCACATGAAGGTGGGATAGGAAGGCTCTGTTCTTTCTCTCCCATCCCAACCACAAGCCAACACAAACTGAGAGGTCACCCACCCTGAAAATCACTACTCATAACCAGTGCATTGATCAATGTTGCTGGTGCAATGTAGAAGTGAATTGGGATGCACTCCGTCTTAGAGAATTCAATCACCAGACCTTGTCTAGATCAGGTGGCACAGTTTCAAACCCTCCCTCCTCTCTGAGCATCACTCTAGAAGATAGGGCTTGAATTCTTCCCTATTTGGCTCTGTCTTACCTGGACAAGACCGCAACCTTGCACATTGTCCAGCCAATTTTCCACCCTATCTTGAGCAGCACATAAACAACTCACATGAAGATACTCCCACTGGGGATGGACAACAGTTCATGCAGTGTCAAGAGCTAGGTCTGAACTGGTCAGTAGAAAAATGACAGATGCTCTCTATTATCACCTCTGCCTTCCCAAAGCGAAAGAGAAAGGGAAAAAGAGAAGGAGATTTTCAAGTAAAAAAAAAATAATCTAAAAGAGCTTTAATGAAAATAATAATAATAATAA
>JANHGL010000533.1:0-43062 GCA_024611195.1 Ceyx melanurus
TTCATACTTTTAGCTCATGAAGCAAGAGCACATCCATTGAAATCTAAATGAAAATGGGGACTGTGTCACACACTATAATGCTCGCTCCTTACGTGCATTTCGGGGCTCCCCACCCATCCGGCCTGCCCAGCTGGGAGGACATCGTGCTTTTCGCGGATTTAGACCAAGCCAACAAGCTGATCTGGTCCAGCCGCGGCCCAAAGCTGAGCGCCCTCGGCGCCGAGCAGCCCGAGGAGATGTACCAGACCTTGGCCATCTCGGCCGCTCAAGGCCCCACGCCTTACGACGGATCTCCGGGCGGCTTCATGCACTCCACGCCTAGCTCGCCCGTCTACGTGCCCACGACTCGCGTGGGCTCCATGCTGCCCACGCTGTCGTACCTGCAGGGCAGCGGGGCTGCCCAGCCTAGCCACCCAGGTGGAGGCCACGCCGTCTGGTCCCAGCCGGCTGCGGAGAGCCCCTCATACAGCAGCGGCGGTGGCTCCCACCCCTCGGGCCGCTTCCCCTACTCCCCCAGCCCGCCAGTGGCCAACGGGGCCTCCCGGGAGCCCAGCGCTTACAGCAACAGCCTGGGCGCCAGGGACCAGTACAGCCCCCTGGCCCGGCCGCTCAACGGCTCCTACCCGGGGCCCTACACGTCCTACGTGGGGCCGCAGCTCACACCCGCCTGGCCCACGGCACCCTTCGAGAACTCCATGCTGCACTGTCTCCAGGGCCGGGCGGCCCCCATCCCCGTCCGGGCACCCAGCGCAGGTAGGACCCGCCGGCGGGTGCGCGGGAGGGCGGGCAGGGCGGGGAGGGCAGGGCAGGGAGGGGAGGGAGGCTGCAGGCGAGGCCACCGGGGGGGCCGGGGTCGCGAAAAGGCGGCGGCGGGGCTGCCCCCGCGCGGGGTTCCGTCGGCTGCGCGGCGCAGGGCGGCTCTGGTGCCAGGAGCGGTACAGCAATCTCGGGACACAGCGATCCCGGGATCGTGGCTTTTCTGTAGCGGAGGTGGCTCTCGTGGCTTGCGTTTGGTTTGGGGGGGGACGCACACACGCGGCGCTTTTTGGAGTATGGCATTCGGGATTGCGAACCCGCCGTTCCCAAAACGAATTGCCTGCCTGGTGTAAACCTCTCTTCTAAAAAGTCTCCCAATTGCGTACATTTCTGCTTCCCCAAATACGATAATCTGGCCAGGAAATGGTGACAAATTCACTGCGAATTAACCTTTCTTGTAGCGTAGAGGAAAATTGCAGTGGTTTGCTTAACTAATTTTGGATTATTTCAACTACAAACCACTTCGGTGCCTCGTTAAACGAGAAAAGCAGCAAAGCAAAAGGTCTGTTATGAACGAGAAAAACCCCGTGTATAAACTGATTTTAAAATATGGCAACTCCTGATGGGATTTTACTTTCACTTCCGAGGTGTCCGGTCCTTTTTTTTTTTTTTTTTTTTTTTTTTTTAGTTTAGGAATTTCTTGATGTCATTAAATTAACTGTAGAAGTGGAGTCTGAGATGCCATGATTTAGTTCGAGGCAGAAAGATTAACGATTATTGCAGTGTCTTCAACTTTAGAATACCTGTATGTGTATGTATATATAAATACAAATGTATAGAGAGGAGGCTGACTGTGTGTGTGTGTATATTTATGTATATGTATATTTATATAGATATCTTTATATGCATATTTATATATATATGTATATTTATATGTATGTATATTTATATATGCTTTTATGTGTATATATACACACGCATGCACACACATTTGATCAGCATTTGCTTTAATCATAAACTACCCACCAGGTAGGTATATTTTATATACACGGTGATCTTCTTTTTCAGTGCAGTGTTGCAGAAAATGACTCAGTGGCTTTTCATCTTTCTAAGACGCTCCTTCTTGGTGGTGCCCAGTAGATTTAGGCATTTTAATCCTCCCAGTTCATGTTTACTAACATGACAGAAGAAGACTCAATAGTAGTGGTGTAGAAGGATAGAGGAAAGCCAAGAAGCTGTGTTTTAGGGCCACACGAAAGTTGAGTTCTTAATCTCAGCTTCCAAAAGTTACGCTGTAAAACTAGGTCATGGAGGGGGGAAAAAAAAAAAAAGTAAAATAAAAAGTTGGGTTTCTGATTTTTTTTTTTTTTCCCCTTGAGTTTTTGGTTTGGTTTTTGTTTCTCGTGAGAAAGGTGGAGTTGGAAAATCTCATGGAAGGGAGAGGAGAGGGGTAGGGGAGAAGGTGCAGGACGCTGGAGCAGCCTGGGGCAGGAGTGCCAAGCCAGCACGGGAGGGGCACGGCAGCCTCTCCTGTTCCCGGAGTTCTCTCGCCCTCCCCGGTGCCTCTGGAGACGCTCCCCGCGGGGCTGCGGAACCCCGGCCGGGCTGGGAAGGCGCGGGCGGCGGGAGTAGCCGCGGAACTGGGGCCCCAGCCTCGCAGGTCCATGAACGGTGCCTCTGGCCCCAGCAGCAGGGACCGGAGGGGCAGGGGTTAGTCTTTCTGCGGAGGGAAGGACGGGTGCCTTTCGGTGAGGGGAAGGGGCAGCGGCGTTGCGCTGTAACGTGGTGTGAAACATCCCGGAGCTCCCGGGCCACGCGAGTTTTCTTCTCCCGAAAGCCAAAACGCGGCAGAAAAGCCGAAGGAATTCGTGCTTCCGTCTCGGAAATTGTTGCGGCAAATATATTATTATAGCAAAACATCAGATTGTTTGATACAGCTTTCTTAAAGTTATTCGTAGAGTTACTAAAACAATATCTAAAATTAAAACTCTATTTTGCTTTCCTTGGAGATAAACAGATTTCTCTCGCACTCGGGGGGGGTGGGGAAAAGCCCTAGAAATATTATCAAGGCACAATTTATTTTTGCAGCCACGAAGGTAATGTTATAAAGTAAATAGCTGAGACAAATAACTGTTTAACTTCTAGCGTCCTTGAAGCCTTAAGCATTTTCCTGATTACAGTCTTCAATGACGCTTTTAGTGCAAAGATTAATAAATCTTAGCGATGTGCTAAGAGCTACAAACCGACAACATTAGTTGAACTGTGCTCTCTGGACTCTGCCGTGTGCTCCTTCCTGTTGAGTTCCTAATAATTCGCAAACGAAGGGAGGAGAGGAATGTTTTTCGGCGGGTGTGGGCCGATTCTTTCTCAACTCAATGCCCGCCGTGTCATTGCAGCCCTGTCTCCAAAGCCACCTGAGGTTTACAAGGTCTCTTTCGCTTTAAGAGCAAAGCTTCTAAGCGAAATGTAAAAGAAGAATCCCGTGATGAATTAAGACAGGTAGCGGAGGGAGAGAGAAAAGAGAAAAACAAAACAAAACAATCAAAAAAAAAAAAAAAGAAAATCAGTGACGAAGATGAGTCTGAAACGAACTTTCTCATGCTCAATTCAAAAACCGCTGCAGAAAACCAAATGCTTTCTTTTATTATTTCTGCGGAGTGTGGCACAATATATGTAAAATAAGTTGTTTGCTATGGTTTGTTTGTTTGTTTGTTTGTTTTTTCCCCCCCTGAAATATGGAGAGTTGAGTCGGAACAAGAATATAAAGATTCACAGGGATGAAGTTTGTCGCTCTATTTTTTGCCGTGCATTTAGACCCATTTTCTTTCCCCAGTGTTCAGTAGCTATGAGATGAGGAAGAATACCTTTTTTTTTTTTTTTTTTTTTTAAGTTAATTTCCTGCATTTCCCACCAAATCGCTCTATGTCCTAAGCACACCAAAGTCCTGAACGCTGGTTCTAAATTTGAAATATTTACTAGGTGTGACTCATTTAAAACGAGAATCAGAGTAAAATCTCTTGC
The DNA here is from genome assembly GCA_024611195.1 of Ceyx melanurus. NCBI lineage: Eukaryota > Metazoa > Chordata > Aves > Coraciiformes > Alcedinidae > Ceyx > Ceyx melanurus. Next base: position 3,778 of record JANHGL010000533.1, read on the forward strand.
TCAGCCTCAACAAGGAGGAAAACCATAAACCCACAGCTGTCCCTGTCTCTGCGGCCCGGCATCCAGGGGGTGCACTTTGCAAACGGGTTATTCAGACAGGGACCTAACCCCTCCCTGCACCCTATAAAGCCAAGTGCACCCCTTACTCCTTCTGATGGGCACCACGACGGGGATTTCACCCCTCGGGAGGGCCCCGTACTGCTCCAGCCAGATTTTCAAAGGGCCAAATCCCGATGTGAGCACAAGACATCTGGCCCGTCCCGGGGAGCACCTACTCCGCTCTGGTTTGTAAAGCAAAGGTTGAGCCCTGGCCGCCAGTCTGGTACACTTAAATTAAAAAAAAAAAAAAAAGGAAAAAAAAAAGGGGAAAAAAATAAAAAGGAAAAATGCTGAAAAAAAAGATGAAAGAAAAGAAAAAAGAAACAACAAAGAAAAAGGAGAGAAAAAAAAGGATTTGTATAAAATGACCTCGTGGCCGCGATCACTGCCCGGGAACGGCTCTTCCCAGGGCTGAGCAGTGCCGATTCTTTGCTCTCCCCCTCGCCCGGGCCCGTCTCCCGGCGCGGCCGGGCCGTGCAGAGCTCCGCGGAGTTCCTCATCGCCTCTCCCCTCTGCTTCTGATACCCCAGAGCTGTTGGAAGACCTGCCCGAGAGCCGGGAATGTGTCAACTGCGGCTCCATCCAGACCCCGCTGTGGAGACGGGACGGCACCGGCAACTACCTGTGCAATGCCTGTGGGCTATACACCAAAATGAACGGCCTCAGCCGGCCCCTCATCAAGCCCCAGAAGAGAGTGGTAAGTTGGGATGGAGGAGAGGAGGGGGGGTGAGGGGAGCTGCTCCCAGAGGGACCCCCAACCAGTGCTAGCCACGGGGAAAGAGGTGACAAGGACTGGGGACAGGAGTCAGAACATGTTAGCCCTCTGGTCTCCCTGACTGCAATCAGAACGTGTTAGCCCCGTGGTGTCCCCAGCTACAGAACCGAAGGGAGGCTGCTGACCAGGTTTTCATGCCAAAGTGGTCCCACTGAGGGATGGCAGGGATGGCAGGGCTCTCTGGTCTCCACTTCGGGCCCACCTCCTGGCCCTGTGCTGGCAAAATTGCTTTCTGCTCCTCTTGAGCCACACAGTCAGAAAGGGCTGGGATCGTTTTTAGGTTGAGGACTCTATTGGTGCGTGGACATTGGCAGCTTGGAAGAAATTTGTACTGCTGATGTTGGACATTTCTAACAGAAAAAAAAAAAATATTAAAAAATTAAGGTTTAAAAGTGTTTGTTCAGAGGGTTAGGGATTTTTCCAGACCTGCTTTGTTTGCTGAGAGCTCGATCCTTGGGAATGTAAGCAAGTTTTGTATATGATTCAAAGAAAACCTATTGTTTAAACAATGATAATAGTCTTTGTTTTGTTTTGCTCCTAAGAAATGAGCAGCAACTTTTCTAAAAATATCATCCTAAAACTAGGGGGGGAAATAAATAGTACAAACCAGAACCCCTGTTTATAACTCAGGCTGGCACTGAATAGGCAAGGAGAAAATTTAACAAGTGGGAACTGTACATTATGTTTAGCAAATCTGGGTGGAGGTCAGTAGAGAGAAAGAATATGCTCTTCAGTAATGGCTGTTACTGAGTGAGCCACAATAAATCACGCTGGTATAATCCAAGCTGATGTTTGGACCCTTGTGTATGGAGACAGCGTATCAAACCCATCAGCCTTTCAAGCCCCTTTCAATCACACCAACTGCTTTGCTCCATGCCTGTTTTCCTAGCATTAAAGCACATCCCGTTCTTGATTTCACAACCATTTGAATTTAATGCCCTTATGGGAGCAGGGGAAAACAAAAAACAAACGTGCAGTGATCAGAGCAGACAGTAAGAGCTCAAGAACCAACCTCTGATTAAAGACGTTTCTTTAAGCCAAAAAGTTAACTTAAAGCCAGGGATTAATTACTGCTGGGTGCCCATTTGTTCTAGTTGGTCACCCACTAAATTTCATGACACAAGGTGTTATCTCATTACTGAGGACAAACAAATGCAGCAGACAAGCCAGATTTGCTGCTGGCCTGAAGTGTTAGAGCTTGACTGACACTTTAGCCCAGTGAAGATTTCAAGTAGCTAATACCTGGCTTTGGCATTTCTATAGGTTTTTTTTTCCTTCTTTTGCTTTTATTTTTAAAATTAATTTTTTTTTACAAAGGGGAGGGTTTGAGGAGAGTAAACCAGAGTCAAACTGCAGCCCAGTTTTAGGTAATTCTGAAATCACCCTGCCTAACAATCCCTAGTGGGTGCTCTGGCCAGAACTATAAATCACCCCTGACTGTGTGTTCATACAGTTGGAAATATGTAGGTGAGAAGGGAAAATGTTTTGAAAATGTTAAACATGTTTAGATTGCCCTGAAGTTTCTGATAAAATTCCTGCAGCAGAAAAGTCGTTTGAGCTTCAAAACACACCAAAAAATTCCCCCCATTTGTTTAGATACAGGAATGAGCAAAAGCTATTGAAATAAAGTCTATGAAGATTTATACCAGACTGCATACAAAAAGAGAGAGATTTAATAGTGAAGCATCTGACATTTCACTTGCAAAGAAAGAAAACTATATATATGTTAAGAATCGGTTTGTTTTTTTTTTACCCAGTCTATGTAAAATTCGTATGGAATCGAGGGGTGCAATTTGCATGCTGTGTGCATACATATTTATTAACAAGGTCAAAAATCACGTTCTCATGAGATCTGGATTTTTAAGATTAAGAAGTATATGCATGTACTTCAGCCTATATTACACTTGGCTGTTGTTTTTTTTTTTACTTGGTTTCTTTGGGTTTTTTTTCCTTTTTTTCTTTTTTTTTTTTTTTCTGTGTAATTCATAATAGTTTACTGATTCAAGGCTACAAAATTTGTATTTAATCTGGAGTTCTCTCTGAGCTGTGTTGTGAAGATGATGGTTTACTGTTAAGGGAACTAGAACTTAGATAGCATTCAAGAAACTCGGTTATTACTCTGGAATATTCTTCATTCTCAAAACATTTTTTTATCAGTTTCCCATGTAGCAGGCAGCTCTGTGGTATCAAAGGTGACCGAGTTATGTCTAACAATCCAGCAGTAAATGATTCAAGAGGAAGGGCATTGTACCCTTAAGTTAGTAATTTCAGTTATGGGACTTTATTGTCAGAATAAGATTAATGCAATCCTCTAAAACTGAGTTCTGCGTGTAAACTTGTTCAGCTGCCAGACATGGAGCTAGGCACAGATTTTAATTTTATTTTTTTTTTTTTTTTTCTGTCAGTGCAATACTTTGAAAAAGACTAGATTTATGATGGAGCTGGAATTCTTTGCTTGTGATGAACGTAAAAGAGATCGCTTGTTACAGGGACTTTTATAACCCAAGTCACCTTCGTTTCACATGTTTATGAGGACTGCCTTCACTTATGATATACAGCCTGCAGCCATAAAGCTCTGGGTTGTACAGTTATTTCTGATACAAGGTTGCTTCATCTTGGCTCCAAACTCCACGGAAGAGTGTCATAAATGGCTTGTTTGCAGTGGGGACCTTGTAGCCACTCAACAGCTTTTCTGCTGGCCAAGGGGAAGCTCTGCTCTGTAAAACACCCTTCCCAGAAATGTTGTTTTTCATGCAAGGGAAGAATGGGTGATGATACAAAGATCTTTTTACGGAGATGCTGGTGTTGTCCATGTTCCAGATGGGATGCTCAGGAAAATTTCCCCCAGCTGTGGTGACACTGAGGGCAGGTGACTAAAGTGGCTTATTTTTCCAGTTAGTAGGGGGCATCAGTGTCAGTTTCAGAGTTGCCTCTTTGCCCACCACACACGGGAAAAAGAATTGGACCGGCTGGAGAGGTAGCACAGGAGTGATAGGACTTTTCCTCATCTGGATAGAGCTTTAGTGGGGATGTTTCCTAGATGTCCTGCTGGAGGAAGACCCAGTGACCGGTGGTTTGAACAAAGGTCTCTGGGTCAGCAGCTCCCAAATGTGAATTTTACCTCTGTCATAACTGCCTGGAGTTGCAGACTCACATAACCACGTCAGCTTCCTAGCCTCTGAAATGAGGAAAACCTTGTTTTAATTCTGGGATGCCGCTGATAGATGTTATAAAAAAAACCCTCTTACCATCCCTGCTGTGTGTTGAAGTACTATTTATAAGCCATAAAGGCATAAATCATTGGCTCCTGCCTGCCTGTTTATGCCTGTGTTTGCCTCCACTTTTCCTTTAGCCCTCGTCCCGGCGGCTGGGCTTGTCCTGTGCCAACTGCCACACCACGACCACCACCCTGTGGCGCAGGAACGCGGAGGGTGAACCTGTCTGCAACGCCTGTGGCCTCTACATGAAGCTCCACGGGGTGAGTGTCTGTGTCATTGAGGGAGATTCCCTGCTCTCTCTGATGCTCATTTGGGAAAGGGATTGGTCCTCCCACCGGTGGGTGACCAGGAGCTTGAGGGGGGTGTGGTGGTGTTGGCATTGGCTTCCCTCAAGTCAGAGTGATGCTTCAGACAGTGCTAATGGTCTCAGCTCAATGTTTTGGACTGTGAAGCTAAAGACAGGGAATAAAACTGAGAAAATGACTAAAAAAATGTGTGACATTAGAAAATGGTTATACCATTTTAGAAAGTTTACACTTTTGACAAGTTATGTGTTTGCTGCTGTAGCTCTACTGTCAGAGTTGTACAAAGAAATCACCTCTGCAGGAGTGGCAGAGGTCTGTTTGACACCAGGATTTCAACTAGCTCTTCAGTGGGGGAAAAAAACCAACCTAGGTGTTTAATAAGACAGTTTTTCATTGACAGATGTAGCTGTGCCAGCTAAACTTTGAATAGATTTCAAGTCATAGCTATGCCAGCAAAACTTCTAATGTCATTTCAACCTTTGCTAGGCAATAATAGAGGGAGAAAACAGCTCTGTCCTGAATGTGATGGAGTACATTTTGGGAGAGGTTTGGAGTCTGTTATGCCTCTGTGGATTAAGTTACAGTCAATCACAAGCGTTTGAAGAGCGAGGCCATTAGGAGTGATTGTAACTTGGTCTAGTCTTCAAAAAAAAGGAAATTATATCACAGGTTTAAACATTATAATGATATTAAGCATATGCCTGAATTGTCTTTTCCCAAGCTCATGTTGTCATGAAGTTAAAATGTATTTTAAGCCAATGTTTTCTGTGCAATGGTTATTGTTGTGATGAGGCACAGAACACATATCTGAGTTTTGAGCACATTTTCCCTACAAATAATAAATCTGAATACTATAAAGCTGTATCACAGGCAGGACTGCTTATAAGAACAAAGTCTAAGTCAATTATGGCCTAAAACTTCTGTCCTAAGGCACTTATGGTCTGGTTTGCATAGCTGGTCTACGGGAAGAGAAGCATTTATTTCCCTCATACGCATTCTTGCTTTCCAGAACCAGCCACTGAAGATAATTCCTAACTAACTGAAATAAGGACTCATGGATCAGAAACACCCTGTCCAATTTGATTTCATAGGACCTATGGCCAAATGATGCTGGTTTTCCTTAAAATATGCAGTTTGTCTGTGGACTGACTGAGGTGTTGGAAAAACTGTGTAGTTCACATTAAGGAAAAAGACTCCCCTGCTTGCTTTCTTCAGCTACAACTCCCCTTGAAACAACCCATTGCTTTGCCCAAGTAAAATGCAAAGTTTTTTTGGACCCAGTACAGTATCATGGGAAAAACTGACTTTCTATACAGGCCTTTTCAACATCACCATTTGATCTTGTAGTGTATTTTGATTTTTGATACTAGGGTACATACATATCTCTATGATTGGTGTGGAACTAGATTTTTTTTTTTTTTTTAGGTTCCTCGACCTCTTGCTATGAAAAAAGAAGGAATTCAGACCAGGAAGCGAAAACCTAAGAACATAAATAAGTCAAAGGCATGCTCTGGTAAATATAAGAGGATAATACAGCTGAGCTGCAATACCTGTTTTGTTTTGTTTTCTTCCCATGGCTGGAATATATTTCTTTTTAATACTAGTTTCCAATCTTTCAGGTAACAGTACTACTGTGGTTCCTATGACTCCAACATCCACGTCTTCTACTAACTCAGATGACTGTAGTAAAACAGCTTCTCCCAACACACAGAGTGCAGCCTCTGGGGTAAGCCATAAGCTGGTGTCCATATCTATAAGCAGAACAATCCCTGTGCAATGTTATCACAGCTTTTATCTTATCTAGAAGAACAATAATCTAAACAAACTTTCCCGTTTTGTTAGCTGATGCAGGAACAAGATTTTCAGAGAATATTACATATAGCTGTAAACAGAATGACAAGCACTTTAAAACCATGTAAATTAAGATTTATATAATTTTTTATTATTAAGTTAGCTACAGCTTAACCACAGACATTAGGTTTTGAAATGCTCAGGTTCTTCCATTTCGAAGGTTTTCTTTTGGAGAAAAGACAATAAACAATGCCCAATTGATCTTTTCAAGAAAGAATTGTGCATGTACTCCTTTTTTATCCCTGAAATGCTTTAATTATTTGATAAGAATTTATAATTCAAAACACTACTCTCATATTTTCCAAAAGCTGTTTTTATACATATATATAATATGCATTATCTCCAATGTCTAGTAAAACCCAGCAAAATATTATCCTGCTGTATGAAGGGAAGCATAAAGGCTTTTGGTTTAAACGAAGATGTGCTCTTAAACCCCAATCTAGACCAAGCTGAAACCAGGCTGGGATGCCCCATTGATTCTAGAGCATAGGAGATCAGCCCTCTCCTCCCAGAGCGTTTTTCAGGGGCCAGACACTCAGCATCTGGCAGCACTGAGCTCCAGAGGAGCACCAGAGGAGCACTGATCATCCCCTGCTTTAATTTTGATCCTTATTTTACATCATTTACTGAAACCATCTCAAACTTCCTTTCTTCACCCAGTTAGCATGTGAGATAAATACTGCTGCTGGAGTTGCAAACCTTAATGTCAATTAATTTCTAACCCCTTGGCTATCCATATCCACATCCATATCCCTACTCCCTGGGCCTTATGTGTCCTCTAATCTGCCACATTATTTCTTTGAAAAGCCTTCCTAATGTGGCTTTCTCTACTCTTTTATTAATAAAAGAAGACATTGTTTACATTAACTATTTTTCAATACGTCTCAGCGTTCCCACATCCAAATTCCTTTCAATAGTTTAATTCTTGACGTACAAAGTTTCATTGTACAAAGGGAGAAAAAACCCCATTTTTAGCAAATGCGATTGTTCATGGACTGACAGGGCCACCCAGTTTCAGAGGCACTGGTTTTGGGTTTGGATGCTGCCAGACAAGAATATTGCTAAAAGGGCCTGTCTTTGTCATGAGAAAACCCTGTCAGTCCAATAACATAAACAGATCACATCAAAAAAAGACAACCACTAATCAAACAATGAACTGTTACTGGGTTTCAGGCTCTCCCCCCTGTGAACTACTCTGTGCTCTTCTAGGCTCTCCTCTAATATTTGCAAGGGAAAAAAATGCAACCAAATTTTCCTTAAATTTTCCTTATATTGTCCTAAGCAGTTGATCATGAGGAATTTTGTGAGATTTATATAATAGGCAAAACTAAAGTACAGTCCTGTGCTGGTGCCTTCTTGGCTGGCTAAAGCTTGTCTTCATCTGTGTAGCCCTTCTCCTTAGGAGAGCATATCAAACCTGTTACTAAGAATCTTTAAGTTGTAATCTAATTAGTACCTTTTATAATTTTGCCAAGTGGAGTTGTGTGGGTACAAGAGGACAGCAGGGTGGGTGCAAGGTTTGTGAGCCAAAAGGCTGGTTGAGAGCTGTTGGCAACTAAAAGCGACTCCCAGGGACCCTGAGGCTGCTCTTATTTACACTAAGGAGAGTATCCCTCAGTGCCAGGACTTCAGTTCTCTCCCATTTTTCCATAGTAGATCAAGCTGGGAGAGGGCACCATCATGAGGACCAGGGAAATCTGTCCCCTTGTATCCAGCAGGCAGCATGGGAGTGTCTGCACAGCCTTTTCCTCACTATGATTTGATCAGATGTGCCCTGCATAGGCAAAGCACTTGCAAACTACCCATTATGAACAATTTAAATGAGAGGAGCTGATGGAGAGAGGCTGTGGGATGTGCTGAAGCATGGAAACTGCAGCAGCCATCAGCCATACAGTCATTCCCCTGACTGCCCCGACCCCATATGAAGGGCTAGTGCTCTTCCACCCCTGCACTCCAGCCCCATGTAATTTAATTAAAGATGGGATTTGAAGGGGAGCAGTTGTCAGGAGTTTTTGTGCCCTTGTTCTCCTGGCTTTGCTCACCATCAGCAATCCATGGCCCTTGAGCTCCTGGCATTGCTCAGCATCAGCAACCCAACACAATGGGGATGGGCAAGACTGGAGGTTGCAAGTAGAAAGCAGTGGCTCTTAAGACTGGTTCTTGTTGCCCCAGACATAGTTTGGGAACATGATTGCTAGCTACAAAGGAGATGAAATCATTTCTTAGTGACCTAAACCCTGTGGGAGAGGCTGAGTGCTCATAAGGGCCATTGAGGTTGTCATTGAGGTTGAGAAGTGAACTGATGTCAGCGTTTTAGAGCAAGGCAGCCTGTAATCCCATCACATGCTGAGGAAAAGACACTCTACCTCTGTTTGCCTCATTTGTATTGATTCATCGGTAGTTCAAAGTTTTGTATTTATTCTTAGAACAGGTAATGCCTTTGCACAAGGAGAATAAATTTCTCTGGGTCATGTCAGAAAGGAAAAAAACAAACAAAAACTCCCCAAAACCCACAGATGAGTGAATTCAGGCTGTAATCTTTGGTTGCTTTAACAAGAAGGGTGCCTGCTCCTGCTGGTGTGGTGTTGGTGACATTGCTGAAACACCTGCTGGAAGAGCCAACCTAGCTCATTCCCCACACATTACCCAAACAACACAGCAACTTGTGGGTTGTTTTTTTTTTTGTTTGGTTTTGTTTTTTGGGTTTGTTTTTTTTGGGGGGGGTTGAGTTTGTTGTTGTTGTTGTTGTTTTTGTTTAGCTCTGTTTTCAATTCTCCAGCCTTGATTTTGTGAAGAGGGGGAAAAAATGCCAAATTGACATGACGTAGACAAATCTGATGACATTTTAGCAACTGTTGTCTGAAATCCACAGCAGTGTTGTTGCTAAATGAAACAGAAAAATTGAATTCCTCTGCTCATACAAAAGCAATTTATTATGCCTTTTATGGGAGGCTGCCAAGAGAGTTCCTAGTTATGTAGAAATCTAATGGAAATGAAATTCAGCAGAATTCATTTGTGTCAGTAATAGTAACTTTTTGTCCTGCCTTTCTTTATATCTTTTAAGAAAAAAAAAATAAAGCAGGACAGAAAAAGAGAAGGGCAGCAATTCCTCTTGGAAATGTCTCTGAGACTATTAATTTCATGAAGGTAATCTTAGATGATGCCAATTTTGAGACAAATTAGCCAGAACCTTAAATGTTGATTTTACGTTCTAGCTGAAGTTTAAGCATTTAAAAGATATGATTATGAATTGTTGTTGGTGCAAAGTTGCTTTCAAACATCCCCAAAAATAGAAGTGTTTGTCTTGGAGATATTTCACTGCCCCATAGTAAAGGGACTATTTGCCAAATTCACATCTGGATGGAGGATTTAGACCTTATTCTGTTTTCCTAAGCAGTGTAAGTACTAGGTGTCCTTTGTTACTACTATGGGGAAGGTCCAGCTCCATGGTTGCCTTACACCCCTATAAAAAGAAATTTTGAAGGTTTCAGACAGCCTGCATCTGCACCTTACCTGCTCTCCCTTTGATGCTGCTGAAATTGTACAGAGAACAGCTGTGTGGAATAAGTTGCTAAACAAAGGGCATGGTCTGTAGTGCACACTCATCCATTACCATGCAGGAGCTCCAACTTCTGTGATTACCAGAAGGACTTTATTCCCTTATTAGGCTAAAAGGTAGTATGAAAACTGCTGTAAAATCTGCTTTTTATGGCAGGACATGGAGGCTCCTTGAGCCAGGGCTGATGTCACTAAAGGCTCAGAAGCACCATGAGAGCTCTTCTTTCAGAAGTCTACTGTGCTCTTTGTCTCCAATTTGGAGCTTTCTCACAAAGGCTGTAATCACACACTATAGTATAATTTAGGTTAGTTATAGGTGAAACTAGTACTTATTTCCCTTTGGAGGTTGATGTTGAGGAGTGATTCGGGACTGGCTCGTCAGTATTGTAGGGTAAAGAGTTGTCTCCAACTCCAAAAGCACCCCAGCAGGTGGAGAGTTACCAGGAAAATGCAGCTCTAACTGTCCCTAAAATGCCTGACAACCCGGGCTGAAGTATCTGAGTAGCTCCTTCTGCATCTTCTTCTGTTTTGAAAAGAGAATTTGTGAGGTGGTTAGAGGTGGTATTCATAGCTCTTTTTTTAGGCAGCAGATTGGTAAGACTTTCATGCAGGCTACAGGGGTGTCTCCCAGAGTCTGGGTAAACCAGAGACACAACCTCTTAAAATAAAATTAAGCACCTGAATGTCATAAAACTGAATGGTCAAGGGTCCTTCACACTATCTGATTATAGGACTTCAATAGGTGTAGAATAATTTCATAGCTGTTGGGACAGAGTTTCCATGTGAAAGGCTCACCAGTATGGTTGGTAGGACTTTCACCTGGAAAATGAAAACACGGTGCCTCAGTCCTGCTATGAGTAAATATTTGTCTAAACCAGGTGGAATAAGATCAACAGGAGGCATGAGGAACCTAAAATACTGAATAGTCCAGTACTCAAGGCATTATGCTGGGAAAGCTGGTGCTCCAGTTAAAGTCTTTTGGTCTTCTACCTCTTCTGTGTTAGTCTTCTCTTCTGGACAAAATAGGATGCTATTTTCTTCTCCCCACTCAGTTTCATATATTCAGTCATTTATTTGCTCCATGTACACGTATCCAAAAGAGAGAATTTCATCTTGTATAAAACAGAACAAAGCAATAGAACTTTTTTGTTTCACTGTGGAAAAAAACAAGGAAAATAAGTATTTTTGGTTCTACCCAAAATTTCTGTGTGCATATGGACACATACAGTTTGACTGGTTTTGTTTTATTGTCAAAACAATCAAGCCAATTACTCATCCAGCTCTTGGCAGCAGTGGGGGACATCAGCTTTCCAAGCCATGCTGCAAGTTGCCTCCCTTAGGAAATTAATGAATTAATGAAATAAATTAACCACATATTTGAGCTGCTGTAATACAAAGGCAAGATAAGAAGATATGTAAATTTGCATGTCTGTAATATAAATAGAAGGATCAATTGGACTAGCAAGAAATGACAACTTTGTGTACCAAGAGGGTCAATAAAAAAAACCCCTCTGGTTTCGCAGTGCTGAGACTTGTTCTGCAGAATCCATGGAGTGACAGCATTGGCAGAAAGTGGGGATGGCAGTTACTTTGAGGAGGCTGAGGATGGAAAATTAAGGGCTCCACCACAGCTTGCCACAGCACAGTGTATACTAAAGAAGTTTTCCCAATGTGTTTCAGCTGACTGCAGTCATCATTTACGTGTAGAGAACCTAAACTAGGCTAACTGAAGAGGAAATGAGTGCTGGCTGAGACAGTTACTACAGACTTAGTGTAATGTCCAATATTCATGGAGCATTTTTGAACCCATGAAGTGGTTAGAACAAAGGTCTATCTGATGGAGCAAAGGTCTAGATCGAGGCCCTTTGCCACCCTTTCCAGCTGTTAGCAAGACTCCTTGCCCAGAGCTTTTTGCCTCTCAGCTGCAGAGGTATGGGGGAAGGCTGGGGGGAATGGGGTGTCCCACCCTGCTCTCTGTGGTGGGTAGAGGATGCTGGAAGGAGTGGGTGGAAGAAATCAAGATTCCTTCAGCCAGACATGCTGGTGTTGTTCTCTAAGTGCTGGCCAGCACAGGCTGAGCAGCCTTGTTTTGATTTAGGATGAATTTGGCTCTGGGCTTCTGACAGCAAGTTTGGGTACAAAGTAAGTGTCTAAATCCCTCCATGGCTTTGACTAATGTCTCCCTGTGAGCATGGTGGCAAGTCCTCTATAGGAAGGCCACCTTCAATCCAGACAACTTGCCATGGGGCTGGGTCAAACCATGACCTAGTTTGTGTAAAAAGAAGAACCTTTGCAGGTACAAACACAACCTTCCTTTGTCTGGGAGGCAAGCTTACCTGTGGGCTTCATTCTTTTTTTTTTTTTTCCTCTGGAGGCTGACCTGCAGTTGATGATCTCACCTATTATCAGCTTTCAGCAATAAAAATAAATCAATAACATTTTTATTGATAGAGCCAGCTGTTGTGAATTAGAGCTCATTGACTTCAGCATTGTTCAGCTTACTTATTCCAACTGAATAAGTGCCCTCTAATAGCTACTTGTAACTTCTGTTGTCTCCTCCCTTAAAGCTGGCGAAGTAAGAGGAGAGGCAGGCAGGCTTGGGAGCAGAGCTGTGATTCAGCTGTGCCCTTTTTATGAGCTAAAGTTTGTTTTCCATGTCTCACTTTGGGAGCTGCCTGAGCTGCCTGGATTATTCATGACATTAGTGGGGTGGGGTCCTGCCTGCCCTGGCTCAGTGGAACCAGGATCCGGCCTTGGTCAGGCAGGGATGGGCAGGATGTGCCTCCACATCCTCCCTTCTGGGGTGCTCAAGGGAGGGGTAGCTGATAACTCCACATGGAAACTATGGGTCCCTACACCCCACCTTCACAGGGCTGAATCAGGAGAAGGTGAATTACACTTTCCAAGCCTAGAAAAAGCAGGTGTTGATAAGGTATTTGCCTATGGGAACAACAGCAGTGAATATAGGCAAATGGCAACTGTTCAAAGCAGCTCCTAGTAATTTTATCTTGGGTTGAGCAAACACTAATCGTCTCTAGTTTCAAACCTCCTTCCACTCTGGGGAGACTCAGGCTGCTAAAAATTATGTCTTTTGAGCTAAGTGTATTTGATTAGAAATAGTTAGAAAATAGAAATAGAAAAAGCCCCAACACTTAAAAAAAACCCAACCAAAAAACACTAGGCTGATCAAAACTAGACCCAAAAGTTAGTGTGAAACCTGCCTCATTGAAATCTCTGGGCATAGTCATGGGGAAAGAAGTTATGGACGTTTGTTGTTACTGATTTTTCCTCTTTGGTGGATCTGCTCAACCTCATGGAAAAAAATGATCATTTCTTTGTCCTTGTAACTCTGCATTCCTCTGTTAAAATAAGTGGACTGGTTCCAGTGCAGTTCAGAAGTTTGTCTTTGTGCCTACCAGAGCTCTCCTGCATGTTGTTGTGAGTTTAGAATCTCAGCATGGTGGGGGTTTGGAAGGGACTTCTGGAGATCATTGAGTCCAACCCCCATGCAAAAAGCAGGATCAAGGCTCCTGGTTCAAAGGTATAGTGGTTTCTCCCCTCGAGATGAAAAGAGGATCACCTTTATTGGCTAGTCTTAAAAAGTGATTGTGGTTGGTGTTTTGAAGGGTGAGGAATGATTTTAGGAAATTCAAGGTTTGAGGGACCCAGAAAATGGCTGATTTCCAGAAGGTGCTCCATGTCTGCTCCTGGAGAATTGGGATGTATCAGGATTCCTCTATCAGGGAAGCAAAACGATAATGTGCCACTATTCCTGCTTCACATTTTTTAGTGTTGGCATCTGGGCCCCTTTGGTAGGGGGCAGCAGGAGACACACACACACACACATTATCTTCATCTTGGTCTGATTTCCAGGTTTTTCTGTGCATCACACAATGTCTTTTCCACCTTACTGGGAAGCTAACCACATGCTGGTCTCCAAGAGCAGATATGACTCCATCAGAGAGGCTGAATGAGTGAGCTGCCCCCGAGACATGCTGTCGGTTGCAGGGTTTTGAGACACAGGACAAGTAGAGGGCAAACTCTGACTTTTCCCAGAAATCATAGAACCATAGAAAGTACTGTGTTGGAAGGGACCTCCAAAGGTCACCCAGTCCAATGCCCTTGGATCCAGGGGCATCTCTAACTAGCTCAGGCTGCTCAGAGCCTCCTCAAGCCCCACCTTGAATGTCTCCAGTGATGGGGCCTCCTCCACCTCTCTGGGCAGCCCATCCCAGTGATCAGCACCCTCAGATTAAAGAACTTTTTCCTCATGTCTGACCTAAATCTCCCCTTTTCCTGCTTAAAGCCATTGCCCCTTGTCCTGTCAAATCCTGTGCTAGTGGCTGTGCCCCGAGCCTGCCCCTCTCCCACTCACCCCCCAGTGTCTGTAGAGTTCACTCACTCAATGAAATTTCTCTTTGCTCTCCCCCTTGCTCCAGGCAAGCTCATCTGTGATGTCTGGCCCGGGAGATACCACCAGTCCTGAAAACACCAACCTTAAGTATTCAGCTCAAGATGGGCTTTACACGGGAGTCAGTCTGACCTCCACGGCCGAAGTGACGGCATCTGTGAGACAGGATCCCTGGTGTGCCCTGGCTCTGGCGTGACCCGAGGCGAGGGAAGCTGGACCCCCAGACAGCCGCGCAGTTCGGTTTCTTCTGCCGAGTGGTTGTGGTGGCAGCGAGAGTGCTGGCAAAGAGCATTCCTCTCTCCAATTGGTTTTTGTGCCTTGGCGGCAGAGGTCGTATTTTTCCACCTCCAAAAGAGGCTCTGCCAAAGTGTCCGGTTCTTCATCTATGCAAGAAAAATAAAAGGAAAGCAAATGCCCACCCGGGGGGATAGCTATTGAAACTTTACACCTTACTAAAAAAAAAAAAAAAGAAAAAAAAGAAGAAAAAAAAAAAGGAAAAAAAGATAAATGAAAGAAAAAGGATAAAAAAAAAGAAGAGATAAACCTACATCTATTGATAGATTCCAGAAGTACATCCTTGATTTACCCAGCAGCGCTGCCTTTCTGATCGTATAGTTGTTTTCACTCTCTCATCGCCTTCTCCCCCAAGAATTTGCTGGAAGTCGTCAGTGCGGAGGAGGGAGCAGCAAAGGCTACCAGAGATAGGGAGCTGTTTTTGCAGGAGTGTCAGCAGCACGTACTGCTTGAGCCAACACAGACAGCTCACACCCAACGTTGGACATCTTCACCCCATCAGTTCCTCAACTCCTGTGCCATCCCATCTTCAACATGCCTTTCTCTGGTCTCCGAAGTCCAGCTATTCCCCTGGAAGAAATCACAACCTTTGGTACAAGTCTCACAAGGTCCAGATGGTTAAGGAGATTTTGGGGTTGGTTGGCTGTTTTTTTTTGGTCGGGTTTTTTGTTTGTTTGGGGTTTTTTTAGGTTTTTTTTCGGGGGGTTAAAATATTTACTCACTTTGCCAGACTGCGGCATAACTTTTGAAGTACACTGTGACTGAAGTTCATGAAAGTTCATCTTTTCTGGCTGAACTGTATACAGTCGGTCAAAATGTGTAAACAGGGTAGCAATCAGATGTTTTTCTTCCATATATACAATAATTTCTTTTTTGTTTTGTTTTTTTAAAGAAGTGCAATTTGCGTTGCAGCAATCAGTGTTAAATCAGTTGCATAAGATTTAACAACGGTTTTTATACGAATGAATGAATGTAAACATTTTAACTTAATGGTACGTAAATAATTTAAAAGAAAAACTTAACTAGGCATCCTTAGGCTTTTAGCTCAACAAAACCTTCCCCTCCCCAATCCACTTTCTGTATTTTCACGTCGTTAAAGCAAGAGTTTCAAAGAACAAGCCTTCTCTCAGGAAAATTGCCCTAGCCATTTGCTCGGGAGTGTTGTACAAAAATGCAAATGCATCCCCATGGTTTTGCTTGTTTTGTTTTGGGTTGTTTTTTGTTTGTTTTGGGTTTTTTTTTGCCATTGAATAAGTATGTCCTGGAAAGAAACACATCACAATGAAACTTTACTACCTAACTGATACATATGTAAATACTACATAAGATATTTAGGCATCTGGAAAATGTAAGATGCAATCTGTATAGTGTGACTGACACATAGTTAGGTTGGTTCCGTTAGTTCTTAAGTGGGATGCCATTTAGAAGGTTGTTTCATCAGAGCTTTACAAATAAAAGGGTATCATGCTGGGATATTATTTCCCCCCCACACACACACTTTGTGCCTTCTCCTTTGTCTCCAACTCAAGGGTTAATCATAGAATGGTAGGGGTTGGAAGGGATATCTGGAGAGCATTGAGTCCAACCTCCCTGCCAGAGCAGGAACACCCAGAGCAGCCCACACAGGAACAGGTTGGAAAAGCCCATTGGGATCACCCAGTCCAACCATTAGCCCTACTCTACAAAGTTCACCCCTAAACTATGTCCCTCAAAACCACATCCAACATCCAGATTCTGTTTGACCTTTCACACCTTAACTAAAAGGTCTCACTCAGATCCCCTTTGTGTGCATATATCTCCCCATCACCCACTGCAAATTTACCTGCCTAAGGCTAGCTGGGTGGCAGGGCACACTACAGCACAGCCTTTGAAGAGCAGAAAGGGGTCAGGCCAAGCCTTGGCTGAGGTTTGGGCTGTTCCAACCAGCCAGGAATGGGGATGCTACACCTTGGTGATGGGCTGCCTCATGTTATTGCTCCCTAGGGGTTGATGCAGCAGGGTACCCCAGTCCTGTTAGCCTTAGAAAAATCCATCCCTACCTAAGTGCAAAGTGAGTCATGCAAATAATCATTGGGTTTAAAAAGCAAAAGGTGCAGAGAAGAGGGTGAATATCTTTCCTTTTGAAGCATTTATTTTCTGAAATGCCTTTTTCTGTGTGATTTTCCAGTGTTGGCACTTAAATGGATAAAAAAAGGTGTTGGTAACTGGTGTTGAAGTCTTCAGCCTTAGCTGGAGTTGGCATCTCTTTTTTTTTCTCCTTTTTTTTCTATTTTTTTCACCTTTTTTTCTTGCCGGGGTGAAGCTTGGTGAGCCACTTCTGAGAAGTCTAGTGCAAAACTCACTGCTGGGTACGTCAGAGCTGTGTTGCTTGGAGTTGTCATAAAACAGGAGGTTTAGACCGGTGTGTCCCAGTTTTGGGCTGCTGACCCAGTAGAAAGAGTCAGCTGGTTGCTGACATTCTTGCTGGCAGCCTGTGGAAGGCCACATTGCTTTGAAACCCTGCAGCACAAATTCAGGAAAGTCCCAGGAGGACCCGCTCCCATCTCAGCACCACCTTAACCCAGTCTGACTTATGGTGGTGCCTGCAGATAATGTCTTGCAGGTGTCATAAAAAGATGCCCCATGTGAACTCTGGATCTGGGGCTGAAAATGTTCTTTTAGGTGATATCAGGAATAAAAATAGAAAAAAAAATCATAAGGAAGGTGTTTCCCATTATTTCTTATCAGCAAAAAAATCAAGAATGAAATACTTTGCCTCCCTGGACCAGAAGCAGGGCTATATCAGGTTTTCATCCCCCTGCAAGAGGAAAGGGGGTCACAGTACCATGTTGCCTTACAGTATAGATGCCAAGGAGCTCCAAGTCAGGATCCATGTTATGATTTTACATGGAAAAAGACTGTAAGAACAGTACCTCCCTACTCACCAACAAGTGTACTAATTGCTGGAGCTGCTACTGCTTGACAAAATAAAGGTTTCTTTTAAAAAGAAATGAAAATAATAATAATAATTTGCCTGTTAGTCCTACTGAGCCAGCACAGCTCTGAGTATGTGTGCTGGACTTTGCTCTGGCTCATACATCATCAATAGCATTGATACTGACGAATGGCCTGACCAGATGCTTTCCTCACTTATCCCTGTTTCTCTTCAGTGACAGCCCCTGGGATGGGCTGAGAAAGAACAAAGATAGAGTTCATCCATGGGTCTCGATTACTAGTGAGGCTGAATGAGCCAGATTGACCCCAGAGTGTCTTTCTAGTACCAGTATGAAGCTTCAGAGCTGATATCTGGGGCTGGGGGGAAACCCCCATATGGTTGCTTGTCACCTTAGCACCTTTTCTCTGGAATAGCTGAAATGAAATAGCCAACAACTCATGGCACCTGCTTCAGGGTCCCCCCACCCAGCAATACTAGAAGACTCACATTTGCTTGGGTGACCCCTTAAGAGCAGAATGCTCCTGGGCACGTGCATTATCCTGGGTTTCAGTCTTCCCTAGGTCCCAGGTTTTGGTTTAATAGTGTTTCCTATCACCCTTGCCTATAATGATTTTTGTTTGTTTGTTTATGTTCCAAATGCTTACATAAGTTGAGATCTCTACCATGGTCCAGAGTGGCATTTTTTAGTGTGGCATTGGGGGTGTGTAGTGATGTGGTACAAGTGCTGTGGAGGTGCCTGAGGGTACAACAGCTGCTGGGCTTGCGTTGATAACCTGGGTAAAACAGAGAGAACCAGCCTAGCACAAGTTGCCCAAAGGGAGTAAGAGGTGCCTGGATGATTCCAGAACTGCAGGTGGGCTTTGTTACATCTGGATGATCAGAAGGCAAAGAACTGGGTCTGAAGCAAGGGGCCAAAGTAGCTGGTTTGTTTTTGTTTTCTTACTGCAGTTAGGCAGAGCCACAGGCCAGCCCTGTAATATTGTAATTTACTGTCTGTTCCTGCAAAAAAACAGTATCACTTCTTTCCAAGAGAAGAAAGGTTTTAGGAATGACATCCTGTCCCTGTTACCATGAGCCTCAGCTGAGCACAGGCTGCAGAAACCCAGAATGGATTTCCACTCTTCCTGTGTGCTCACAGCTCCAGAGCTGCTTTATCCAGCTGTGCTGATCTTCATTCCTCACAGATCCTCCAGTTCCTAAATCTGTATACACTAGACATTCCAGGGTTGTGTCAAACACACTGAATTCAGTATTAAAATATAGGGCAAGGGTTATTGCAGTGGGCTGGTGAGAAGGAAATCGAGGCCTTGAAGAGCAGTTTCAAGTGCCGTCTGCTCCACATGGTGTAAAAGGTTTGAGGTCTTTCTTGGCATGTCTGTAGCATGTTTTGGAGTTGCTTCTTAATCTTTCCTTAAAGATGTCTGATGAAAGTTGGGGTAATGTATAAGAGAGGGAGTAGAATTTATGTGCTCAGGTGGACATGCAGTCAAACAAGAGTTGTCAGAGCAATGTAGTTACCAGAAGTGTTAATGTACTCCTTGAACAAAAACCAAGTAGGAGTGAGGAGATAATTTTACTTTGGGATGCTGCATCCAGACCTGGCATCTGCATTTGAATAGGATGTTGAAAACTTGATGAGGGTAGGGAAAAGAACCATAGCAATAATTTAAGGACTGAGAGAACATCTGGCCTTGACAAATTTAAAGACCACAGCCCACTTAGAGTATCCAGAGGAAGACTAAAAGGTGACTGGTGTAGCAAGTCCCTTCACAGGGAGCCAACAGTAGGTGCTTTTGACCTTGCAGAGAAATATGCAAGATCTAGTGTCCAGAAGGAGAAGTGGAATTAATTCAAGAGATAAATTAGTTTCATATGAAACAATGAACAAAATTTGCAGTGGGAGTGACAGTCAGGGACTAAGGTGAGGGCTCAGTCTCTTGATGCCTTTGCAGCAAAGCTGGTGGGAATATCAGATTCAACCAACCAGAAGTGACCGAGTTCAGGTCCAAGTGGGTTACATCTGCGGCACTTGGATTTATAGATCTGATTATTTTCCATTTGGTCTGAAATCATATCACTTTTTGGGATGATACCCAACACTGAGATATTGAATTTTTGTCATTATTAAAACCCCGTGGCACTCTTCCTGAGAGCCATGGTAAACATTGTGGTGTTTTGACCCAGTTTCAGCACAAATAATTATTTTTTGCCTACCTAAAATGTCCTGCTTCCTCTCCAAAACTACCTTGCATCTTTATTGCTTCCTGTTAAATACATCCTGAGTTCCACAGAAGAAAAGGCTGCATCGCAAAGCTGCTCAGACGAGGCTTGAAAATCTGTCATCTCTTATGGCGTGGCAAACAGACAGGGGCTGCTAAGTCCCTTCTCTTGGAGAAGCAGGAAGGAAACCTTCTCTGAAGCCCATGTCTGCAGGTCTTCCGCCTGTGACCTTTGAATGATGTGAAGATCACAGGCTGAAGAGTGAACAGAGGTGTGTGGATCATCTTGCAAATGTGGCGAAGAGGAAGAAAAGAGAAAGCAATGGTGGGTCTCTGTAGTTCACCAAACTCCAGCCATGATCCAAATCCTACTTGTTCTTCTCATGGGAATAAACAACATCCAACCCCCCAACACAAACAAAATGATGGATTGTTTGTTTTGGGTTTTTTTTGTGCCTTGCTTACAGACAACCCAGTGTTGTGGCATGAGAGGTACAGGGAGAGGATGTGCCTTGTCTGTTTGGCTGGTCATTTCTCTGACCCCTTTGCAGCACAGAGGACACCCAACCCAGCTGGGCAGATCCTGGTGAGCATTCACACTCTGAACCTGGCAGACCTGTCTCCCCTGCCTCCTGCCTCAGAGGCAGGATTGTCCCTGCTGCCAGCAGAGGGTATATGTATTTGTCTAGCAGCCTAGGGATAGGGAAGGAGGATGGAGGAGGAGAGCTCTGCTGTGTGCATCAGCCTCGGAGACAGAGCCATGGCAGCAGCAGCAGCAGCTGCTTGCGGGCATCCTTGGCTTGATGTGACTTGAGGTGTCTGAGAATCAGGAAGCTGCTACTGGGCTTCACTGAGCCAGGACCTCTGACAGGCTGGGGACCCTCTTCTTCAGTTGTTCCATTTTGCTTGAATCCCAGTTTACTGAAAAAAAGCAGTGCTGGAATGACAGGCTGTGTCCAGATCAGAGGCAGGTAAGGAGCAGCACCCAAGAGGTCTGGGCAGACTCACCTGCCCTGGCAATGCACACAGCATCTCTTGGGGTTTCCGTGGCATGGAGAAGAAATGAGCCATCCCCACTGTTCTTCGCTGAATCAATTAAGTATGTCACAAAGTTAATTTAATTTCATTTAATTGTAAACTATTAAGATCATTTCAGTCTTGAACAGGCTCCCAAAAACAGCAGTACCCCATCCTTATAATGAGATTATATTTTCCAGTAACTTTTAATTTCTTTTTGTTTTGGTTGTTTGTTTTGGTTTTGTGGTTTGGGGGTTTTTTTCAGATCAGTTTGAGCAGCTAGAGACTGCCAAAAAAAAAAAAATCCATTAACATTTTAACCAACTGGGAAAAAAATACACATTGCTTTTCAGCTTTAGTGACAAAATGTTTATTCTTCATTACAACCACCAAGCAGTTCCTTCAAGGTTTTTGAAAGACCTGTGGCTGCAAGGCATGGAGAAATGATCCTCTGTACAATTTTGTGACTCTCAGAAAAATAAAAAAGGCAACATCTCCCAAAATATTATAGAATCATAGAAACATAGAATCATTAAGGTTGGAAACAACCTTCAAGATCATCAAGTCCAAACTCCACTAAACATTCTCAGGACCACTAAACTATGGCCTGAAGTGCCACATCTGAATGTTTTCTGAATCCCTCCAGGAATGGTGATTCCAAGCCCTCCCTGGGCAGCCTGTGCCAAGGCCTCATCACTTAGTAAAAAAAATGTTTTCCTAATATTCAACCTAAATCTACCCTAGCACAATTTCAGCCCATTTTCTCTTGTCCTTTCACTAGTTACCTGGGAGAAGAGGCCAACACCCACCTTTCTTTTTAAATTGTTATGATTAACTGTGGGCTAGGCAGAAGGAAGCTGGTGGTGTCTTTAAAGTTAGAGCTTCCACTTTATTGCTCAGTCTTATGCTTTGCCTAGAGTAGTGATAAAATTCCTGGGACCAAATGGAAGCTTTGTATGAGCAGGAAAGTCAGGAAAAACAGCTTGTCTAAGTCTAAGAATCTTCAAGCACAGATCCCTGCAGACTTGAGCTTTGTAAACAGGACACTGGTTTCTTACCATTCCTCTGTGGCTGAGTTCATCAGGGAAGACACAGATAGACACTGACAGCCATGTGCTGTACCCATTCTGCATTGTAAGCCAGTCCTGATCCTACTGCCTTTAATGGTGCATGCAGTTTTCCCTTGTGCAAGTAGCTGGGGGTTGAGTCTGGGCTGTTTGCTTCAGGACTGTGTGACAGGGTCAAATCTGCTCCATTGCAAAACCCTTTCTTATCTAAAGCAAAGGATTAGCACTTCTGAAATTGCCATGTATCAAAAATTCAGGGAAAAGCTGGAAGAAACTAATATTTCACATTATGATACTGATGTACACTCTGCTTCACTTGTGATTGAATATACTCCCTTGATGGGGAAACCTACAGGAGTGAAACCTTAACTTGAATGTTTCAGTCACAACCTTACCTTTCTATCTCCACAGATCTACACCCAGATCTCCCATAACTTTGCCAGCCCCATAGCTGCTCTTGCTCCCCTTGCAATCAGGAGTGAAACCCCTTGCAGCTCAGTGACAGGCAAACTATGATTTATAAAGATTTGTAAAGAGATGAGTCCAGCCCTAAATTAAGCCCAGCTCAAGCTGGCAAGCACTTGGGAAGCAGCAAGCTGTCCAAGTCAGTGCAAAACTGTCTTAGCTACAGAGGCAGGGAGTGTGTGTTTGACACTTTTATAATTGATGAGACTACCTAAGGCAGCCACCTAGATCAAGCTCCAGCTTTTGGGAGGAGCCTTGTAAAAGGCAGAGGAATTCAGGACATGCTTCAGCTAGCTTTTCCAGACAGTTTGAGTGGGGCAGCCTGTGGTCAGGGGCTTGCCAGGTGCTGGAACTACCAGGAAATCTTGGCCATCAAAAGTCCAGGCTATAACCTAGGGGAGGGCACGTCAACCCCTTGTGGAGCATCTCCCTGCTGAGGAGAGGCTGAGGGAGCTGGGGCTCAGGAGCTGGGAGGAGACTGAGGGCTGACTCCTGAATGGTTATCCCTATGGAAAGGGTGAATGCAGGAGGATGGAGCCAGGCTCTGCTCAGGGACATCCAGTGACAGGACAGGGGGCAATGGATGTAACTGGAACAGAGGAGGGTCCATGGAAACATGAGGATAATCTTTTTCCTGCTGAGGGTGACAAAGCCTGACACAGACTGCCCAGAGAGGCTGAGGAGTCTCCTGCTCTGGAGACTTTCCAGCTCCACCTGGATCTGTTCCTGGGTGACCTGATCTAGGTGATCCTGCTCTGGCAGGGGGGTTGGATGAGATGGTCTTTCAAGGTCCCTTCTAACCCCTGCCATGTTGTGATTCTGTGAACCCCTTGCCATTGGGACATTGGGTGTTATACTCCCACCTCCACCACCTACAATGGTAGTGCAGGAGAGAGCAGTGCCCACCTGGGATACTGCTGAGAGAGCTTGCACTTTGGATCTTGAACAAAAAGTGGCCTCTTTAAAGGAGAACAAATACTCCCTGTGGTTAAAATTAGTGTGTGCTACCTACTCAGCATGGGTGGGAGGGAAGCAAGGTAATGGTCAGATAGAGCTCTGATAACAAAAGGCATTAACAGAAGGCAGTGGCAATTTTTCTGTGAAGTTAGAAGGCTTAAGATGATAGAATCACAGAATGTTAGTGGTTGGAAGAGACCTATAAAGATCATCTTGTCCAACCCCCCTGCCAGAGCAGGGATTAAGGATGGCTGCAGCACAGGAGAAAACAGGATGAACCAGAAGCTTTAGTGCAAGCAGAAGATCAAGTCTTTTCAGCAAAGGTTTCTGAAGAGATTCCATTTATTGTTCTCATTTAATGAGTTGCAAGTAGCTGATTTTGAAATAATTCTTTCATTTTCATCACCATCAGGCTCATTGGATAAGAATGCAAACATTTTTCAGAATCTCTTTGGCTGAGAAAAATGCTGATTTTTGCGTATATCTTGCACCGTACATTTTCCAATGGCAAACTTCTTAGTGGAGCTAAAGAAATGTCTAAATTGCCAAGGCTCTTGTTGCAGTAATTTTGGCATTGGCTGCACTTGTCCTGCTTTCAGCAGGGAATGCTTATAGGAACACACAGGTACTGGGGCTGTATGCTGTCCCGAAGACAGCTGACCCAGTGATACAGTCCTCCAGAAGGGCAGAACCTGACCCATAGTCTATATGAGTTCAGATATGTGTCGAGGGAAAAAAACCAAACAAAAACCAACCCAGATTAAATGGATCTTTTAGGTAAAATCATTTAAGCGGAGAGGGAACTTTGCTATGGAAGCAGGCAAGGTAGCAGCACTGGGGACAGACAGCAGTGACTATCTGAGCTCTCTTAATCACCTAACCTCATTAGGCACCCTGCAGCCTCATCAGCAGGTGACCAGGGGAAGGAGGAAGCTGCAAACACCATATTTCTACCAAGTCACCCTCAGCTGCAGGTTGGCACCTGATACATGGGCACCAAGGCTGTGGTGTCTCAGCCAGCAGCTTGGACAGTGTTTGCAGAGAGGGCTCACCTGGCCCCGTGGGGACTGGGAGTTTATTTTCCAACCACAGATATGGTCAGATTCTCTCCTCCATTCTGTGTGGACTATTGTGCTTCTGGGAATTAAATATGTAGCCAGGGAACAGTGCAGAATCTTTCTATTAATAAATACAAAGCAGATAATTGGAAGAATGATTGTGAGTGTTTAAATGGTTCAAAAGATGACCTGGGGTGTGCAGTATGTTTTTAATTACCGTTATTATTTAAAGTGAGCAATAGTGAAAAGGCTCTTTGGATTCTCTGATAGCCTATTCATTAGCTAATCAACAGAGTTATTATTTCCTCTGAAATATGCCCTACTCTGTGGTACTTACATGCACAGGCTGATTTACTGGTAAGTGTAATTAAAGGGCATGTCATAAACACCATTGACATCGTTGCTCTTTAACCATCTTCCCAGAACTCTTCCCTATGGAAAAAAACCCCATATTTTGCAGCTGACCCTCACCTGGTGTCTAGTATTCTCTATCTACCAGCACCACAGCAGTTTTCTGAACCCACTGCAGCAGAGGATGTAGTCTTGTGTCTATTTCTTTCCATTACCCCGAAGTATATACATTTAAAAGTCTTTCATACGCCAGCCTTTGCAAAAACCTTGCTGCTGTGCAGAGTCTTTTTCACTTGATCATGAGTTTCAAAGGAGAGCCTGTGCCTATGGAACCTGCATGATTACCCAGAGGTAAAGCTCTGATGGGGTGGTGAAATCTTCAGAAAAAAACTAAAAACAACTCTACACCACACCTCACACCTTTCCTGAAGGAGGAACCAGACCCTAGCTGGGCAACATAAATTATATGTAGTTTGCTGGTTTTAACTTGAGATTTCCTGTATCCACAAGAGGAAGAATGGGCAGTTTAGAAGAACCATAACTAAACCATGCTTGAGCATACTATCTCTGTTAGCTCTAAGTGTGGGCAGCAAAATTTGGAGGATCTTCAGCACTGAAGTCTGAAAACTTTGGTGTTTTGCATCCAGTAGAGCTGCAGGCTTCTAAAGGGACTTGTGGGTTCATAAGTGAGCCTCTTCCTTTCATCCTGTGCATTTTAGTTTGTTTCTTCCCAGCTACAGGGCTATCTCCTGTCAATATTTATGGACAATTGAGGGGTTAAAAAAAATTAAATCCGGAGCACTGAATAAAATAACTTCCTGTTTGCAAGTAATTTTATTCATTTGGCTTTTTTTTTTTTTTTGGAGGTTACCCCATTTACCAGGTTCCTCACTATAAGGAAATGGTAACTGCTCTTTATGAGCAGTTCTGAGGTTCAGTCAGTGGGATTGATCCAGATAACAGCAATAAGTAGGTCATGAAAGTGGAATGGATAATTATCTTTCACTCACACAAATGAAAGAAGAAAAAAGATATATACCAATGTGAACTAAAATGCAAAACATTTCAGAATATGGTAAAATATTTGTGACTATATAAAGGTACATACTCCTATTTCTCTCAAATTTGCCTGTTTCCAATGCAGATGACTGGATTCATTTGTAATTTAAAGCAGTGGAAAAAATTCTGTTGTGATGAGGAATCAGACCCACTTAAATCAGTATTTACTCTTTGTTGAAATGAAAATTATCAAACTCAATGGGATAAAGCCAGTTGTACAGCCAGGGTACTCTCGTCCTTTCCCATTACTATACAAGCAGGAAAATGCTCTGTCTCTCCCTCCACCACTGAGACACACAGTGAGGCTTATTATCCCAGCTCATACTGGTGACTTCTTGGCATGGTTTTTGGTTGTTTCCCAGCTGCTGTCCACTGCTCCCCCCCTGCTTTGGAGGGGAAGAGAGCTTAGCTGGAGGACTCTGAGCTGGAGGGTTGTTCTGAGCAACCTGCTCTAGTGGGAGGTGTCCCTGCCATGGCAGGGGGGTTGGAACTGGATGAGCTTTAAGGTCCCTTCCAACCTTGACCATTCTCTGATTCTAAAAAAGAAGAGGAAATATAATGTAAAACATGGACAAGTCTTATGTGACCCTGAGCCAAGTCCTGCCTTAAGACAGGGTATTTTTTCACGAGGGCACGTGATTCTCTGCCTGTGCAGTGTCAGCACAAAGCAGAGATAGGCCCCAATACGTGACTCTTTGGTGACTAGTTTGAATGGAAATGTGTCATTTCTGAACAGGTTTATTGTGCAAGCAGAATTGTATTTACTAAAGATTACAGCAGTGTGTTTGCTCTGAATGCTGAGCCTGGGAAATGAAGACTGCCCTGTGTGACTGTTCATAGCATGGGGAAATAAGGTTTGTGGTGTCAAAAACCTGTTTTAACATCTTGTTATCACTGTCACTATCATGGTCTGTAGCACACAGGTTAGGCAGCAGAAGCAGAGCAGAGCTGGTGATACAAAGTTCTCTCCATGGCTCAGACTGCAGCTCCTGCATCTGCTGTGGATGTGATGATAGACCTATTTACCACTCGTATTGCCTCGAGGTCTGTGCCAGGTGTGGACAAACATCCTACATGGCCATTGCTTCCCAACTTTGCCAAAGTGCTTCTCTGCACTGTGTGTAGGGGGACATTGAACAGCTCCTTGGCCTGAAGGAGTCCCTGGAGTCCTTCTCTAGGCTCTCCTCAAGCTCCTTTCTGCCACCTCTGTCTCAGGGTAGCAGGGAACTGGGAGTCTCTACTGATGAGAACCAGGACTCACCTTTGGATCTCTAACCAGTCATTACCATTTCAGATAGTCAATATTCTTTGGATGCATAATGAAGAGTGTGGGCAGCAGGACGAGGGAGGGTATCCTTCCCCTCTACACTAGTGAGACTGCATCTGGAGTGTTGTGTCCAGTGCTGGGCTCCCCAGTTCAGGAAGGATAGGGAAATACCAGAGAGAGTCCAATGGAGGCTACGAGGATGATGAAGGGGCTGGAACATCTCTCTGCTGAGGATAGGCTGAGAGCCCTGGGGCTGTTTATCCTGGAGAAGAGAAGCCTGAGAGGGGATCTGATGAATGTTTACAAAGATCTGCAGGGTGGGGGTCAAGGAGAAGGGGCCAGGCTCTGTTCATTGGTGCCCAGGTGAAACATGGGAAGTTCCACATCAACATGAGGAGACACTTCTTCCCTGTGAGGGTGCCAGAGCCTGGCCCAGGCTGCCCAGAGAGGCTGTGAAGTCTCCTGCTCTGGACACTTTCCAGCCTCACCTGGCTTTGTTCCTGTGTGCGCTGCCCTGGGTGCCCCTGCTCTGGCAGGGGGTTGGACTCGATGATCTCCAGAGGTCCCTTCCAACCCCCACCATTCTATGATTCTATGATTCTCTGATTCTATGGTATTACCTATCATGTCAGAGGCATCACATGTTGTAGAACTTCACATCTGGAAGCTTTTTGCAGCAGTTGGGACAAGAACTCTGCTACCATGACTATTACCCAAAAAATGCCACAGATGAGGAGCTGGGTCCCCTCTCCTTCAGAGCTGTTTTTTTCAAGACAAGCTAATGAGCATTTCCACCCAGGATAACTTGTAGGCCACATAATCTAGTGGGCAATCAACCCTCTTGGTCTGAAATCACATGTGTTCTGGGACTATGAACCACTTGGCTGGGTGGACAGAGGTGCCTCAGGCTTTTTGATGAAGGGCAGTGCATGCAGAGTGCCACTTGGGGAATTCTCAAGAAGTCAAAAGCCACCTTGTTTCTTTTGTCTCTTTTTCATTTTTAAAACCCTCCAGTGACTGACCTATAACATGTAGACCTCAGTTTGGCTTGGAACTCTGGTCCAGACGTGCTTGCAGATAAAAATTAAATCCCATGATCTTACAGGCGTGCTCAGGGTCGGGTGATAAAAACAATTCTTTTGCTGGTGTGTTGAATCCAGTTACAGGTCCCATCGCTCAATATCGCTGGCAGAAACACTCCCAAGACTTTCTTTTGCTGATTGCTGCACTGTTTGGAAAAAGAAATTCAGCCAACTGCTAAGTTATCTTGGAGTTGTCCTTGTATGAGGGAAAATGGGGCTTGATTTGGTCTGGCAGTCTGCTAATGTTTGCTGCCATGGCATCTTTTTGCCAGTCTTTATGACGCCAGCGGATGGAGGAATGAATGCTGCGGCACATGTATGGAAGGGGGTTTGTTTAGTGTGAGGGTATCTGGAGGAGGAGGAGTTTTGTGAAAGGAACAACCAGAGCAGCTGACCCTGCACTGATTTTGCTGCCAGTTCCTGCTTGAAATAAGGTTGCCCTGATCTAGTGCAACATTACTCACCTCCAGCAGGGAAGTTTCAAGACGCTGAGACACATAAGAGCTATATAAGGATTAACATGTCCACAGGGAACCCTCTGGACTGAACCTGGAATTTGAGGACATGCAGGTTCTGCAGACTGAAGGTTGCAGTGAGCTTACAAAAGAAGTCTCTCAGATCTGCACATCTTCAGACATCAGATTTTAAACTTACCTTCAGATTCTGGGTCAAGTTACAGGCAAGCAAAAGGAAATATCCTGAAATAGGAATAAAAATGATCTTCAAAATGCTTGTTCTGCAAGGCTAGCAGAAGCAGTATCCCTATAGCTGAATATAGGGATACTTAAAATCATGAAAATCAAAAAATCATAATTGAAAACTGATTTAAGGGGAAGATTCAGGTGCAAGGTGGGGGATTTAATGTTTTGTTTCTTTGCCCTCTTCATGCTTTGTGCCTTGGAAACCTACCTACATCTCTGTCTGTTAATGAACAGCTGCTTTTGATTGTCATTAACCCTGCACTTTCTCTTGTTGAACCACAGGAGGTTCCCCCAAGCCCACTTCTCCATCTTGTCCAGGTCCCTCTGGATGACATCCTATCCCTCTGGTAAATCAACCACAGCACTCAGCTTGGTGTCATCTGCAAACTTGCTGAGGGTGCCCTTGACCCCACTGTTTATGTCACTGATGAAGATATTTAACAGCACTGTTCCCAGTACAGACTCCTGAGGGACACCACTTGTCACTGATTTGCATGTGGACACTGAGCCATTGCCCACAACCCTCTGGATGAATCATCAGCCAATTCCTTATCCATGGAACAGTCCACCCATCAAATCCATATCTCTCCAACTTGGTGAGGAGGATGTTGCAGGGGACCGTGTCAAAGGTATTGCAGAAGTCCAGATAGATCCCATCCATGGCTCTCCCCTTCTCCACTGAGGTAGTCACTCCATTGTAGAAAGCCACTAGTATGGTCAGGCAAGACTTGCCCTCAGTGAAGCCAGGCTGGCTTCAGGGAATGATTCAATGAACTAACATTACCTCAGGGTTCTCATTTGAGCAGCACAAAATAAAGGCAACAACATCACCTCTTACCTTCCCCTGCCCCCAAAAGGCAAATGAACCATTAACGCTGCAGTAAAGCAGCAGAGCAAAGGTGTGTTTGCTGCACAAGGCTGGTCTCATAAAACTGAACTTTGCACAAGACTGAACAAAATTGTAAGAAAGGCAATGTTGACAATTAAAGACGTGCTTTTTATAAGGACAAGTTACTTGTGACCTTCATCTGACATTTTGTGGAGTTCTAATTTCCTCACACAACACCCATTCCTTTCATGCCTTGGCAGCAACAATGTCAGGACATTAAGACAGATACAATAACCACATTTTTTATGCTTACTTGTTACTGGGCTACCTTCTCCCCTTTAAAGTGTTTTATGGTCAGGTTGCTTATTTACATAATTTCTGCCACATCACCAGTCAATCAGTTTTATGTGTTTCTCTCCCAAATCAATCAAGAATACGATATGTATATAAAACCATCACTCATGATCATACAGACTTCACCTTTATTATTGTTTCAGGTCAAAGAGATAGGATAAAACGACTCTCTGTTATTTCCCTCTCCCTGCCTGTTTCTTTCATTCACAATTCCAAATACTTCATATCAGACAGTAGTATTGTTTATCAGCAACTTTATTTTACTCTTACTGGGAGATAAAAGAAAAATATAGTCATAAAGTCAAAACAAAACAAGTCCCTACCACAGGCAACTATGAGAATTTATCATTTTTACAAGCATGTGGAATCACAAGCAACTGTACAGATTGAAAGGCTTGTGCCACAGACATCTGCAGAAAAAACAAAAATACTCCTTTCTGGGTAAATTCCAGCCTTGGAAATATGTGGCTTCAGTGGAACCTTCAATGACAAGAGTAACTTGGTGGATGTATTTCACATCTTTGTAAAATACTAAAAAAACTGTAAACTCAAGTTAGATGATATGACTGACACAGATATCATCAGAAGCCAAGAAGATGAAATTCTTTTCTGTCCAGATTTTACACACAAAAGTGGGACACAAGCTGCCACTTTTACAAGTTACACTGTCTAGATCTTGCCACTAGTCCATGTGATAGGGAGAAAAAAAAGAGATACTACAATCACTGAAAATAAGAGGTACTTCTTGATTTCTTGAGAGCAGGAGTTAACTCCCAGTCATAAATTATCATAGAATTAGCAAACTGATGATGTATTTGGGTTTTTTTGTGTGTTGGTTTTTTGGGGTTTGTGTGGGTGGGGGGGTTTAGTTGGTTGGTTTGGTTTTATTCTTTTTTTTTTTCTCTGATCCTTGCTAATCTTCTGTCAAAGGCACACTACAATGGACTTTTCATCCCT
Organism: Ceyx melanurus; assembly: GCA_024611195.1. Classification (NCBI taxonomy): domain Eukaryota; kingdom Metazoa; phylum Chordata; class Aves; order Coraciiformes; family Alcedinidae; genus Ceyx; species Ceyx melanurus. The sequence continues at coordinate 34,607 of JANHGL010000533.1, forward strand.
TCTCAATGCAGAATTACTGAGTGCAAATATCACTTCTGAACATTTGAAGGGGACATTAAAAACTAGCTTGTTTCCTGCATAAAGTAAAATATCACTGGTCTCATCTCCAAAAGAGCTCTTCTAAACAGAGCCAAAAAAAGATGTGGTATTTCTGCTGATTGACCAGTTTATCTTGTTCTCTTCAGTGTACAAAGTGGCAGTGTGACATTTTCTGTGTTTAGATTCAAACTCCTATGGATCAGGCTGCAGCAGTTTGAAATGAATGGCAAAATTCCCACTGATTTTCATCAAATAGAAATTTACATCTGCTTTAATGAGAGGTTTCTTGCTTCTTTCTGCCCTTGTCTGGGTGCTGTAGTCCTCTGCTTTCTTGTGCTCTCCTTCAGCTCACTGTTGATCCAAGCACTGTTATTGATATGCTGCTAGGAAATAATCCAGTGTGCTCTGAATGGAAAAACTCAAGAAGCATCTGGAAGGTCAGTGGATTTCTCTTTGTGATTTGAGAGGAGGTTCTTCACTGCTGATGGCATTGTGCTAGGCAAATTGTGATTTCTTTCAAATAGCTTCAATGGCAACTGTTGACAGTTTCCTTCAGAAAAGCCAAGCCTCCCCATTTTACAAATGATGTGTTCTGTCTTATCCCAACAAGGACAATATTATCAACAAGCTTCTTTCTTCAGCTTGATAAAAAAGTGTTTAATAAAACAATCTTTGTGGAAAACATAGTGACAAAAACATCATAACAGCTGAGAAAAGGTAGAGCGTTTGACCAGCTCCTATTTGGCTGGAGATTTGGGGTGGATGAGGGAGGAGTGTTGCTGTAACAGGAATTTTTTTTTCTCCATCCCATAAGAGATGGAAGTGTGGTGGGAATGCTAAGTCTCAAACATTTACCAGAAGATGCTGCTCTGAATCCTGAGGTGACAGGATTAATGGAAGCCTGATAAAACTCCATTTGAGTTACTTCTTCCCAACTGGAGAAAATCTTGATGATTAATTTTTTTCAGTTGTGCGGTTTATGCCGTGTCCTGGGTGGATATAACTGGTGTAGTCATGTGAGTATGAAACTGAAAAGGGAAGCAATGACACAATGTGCCCTGTGGTGGCATCAACACCTTGCTGAGATTTCAGGTGACCCATCTCCTAGTCCATACAGTCAGAGCAGTATATCAGGTCCCTTGTCTGTTTGAGATGGGACTGAAATGACAATTCTGTGATTGAAAGATGGAGAGATATTGGTCTGTGAGGTTCTACCAGGGCAGTATTGACTAAGCATTGTCACAAGTTGCCCAGAGAAGTTGAGGAGTCTCTCATCCTGAAGATAACAAAACCTGTCTAGCCATGGTCCTGGGCAGCCTGGATGGCCTTACTTGAGCAGAGGGACTGGACAGGTGACCTTCAGAGGTCCCTTCTAACCTCAGCGACTCAGCAAGTACCAAGAGCCTACTACCTTCCTTTCTGAGACATATGTGCTTTAGCTTTTCTCCAGACAGCATTTCCAACCACTTAATAATTTTGAAAATGCTGCTGGTGGGTTTTCCAGCCCTTCCTGGATCGTGACAGTGTGCTCACTTTGTTGTCCCTGAAAGGGTGTTTGAACATTGTTGTATGTGCTGTTCAAGCATAACAAATGTGTAATGCAAAGACTAATCTGGCTTGCAGCTCCTTTCCAAGCAAAACGCAAGTGACTGCTCTGTTGAGCCAGATTCTCTCAGGCTCCAGGGTGCTTTCTTGGACTACTCTTTGTGGAGGGCTAAGCAAGAAATTGCATTAAGAGGCTGTAAGTAACTCTGTGCTTCCCAGGGTTGTGGGCAGGGTCTCCTTAGGAGAGAATCCTCAATTCAGGAATTCACTTCCCTCCATGTGTGAGAGAGCCCAAGTTTGTTGACTTTCCCAACACATAGCACAGTCTATCTATTTACTCAGGCTTTTTCTGGAGGAGTGAGGTTGGTGTAGAGGATCTTCAACATTTCCTCATGCTTTCATTTCTTTGAGAGATATCCATTTAATCCTTACTGTTTTCCAGGCTTCACCTACTTGTTCCTTATGACTCCTGAAGAAACGTGGTAGATGTGAAAAGCTGCAAAAAGAATGAAAAAAAAAAAAGTTGTGCGTTTTTTGTTTTGGATTTTGGGGTTTGGTTTGGTTTGGTTTTGTTTTCTCCCCACACAACCCTCTGTACCAGTTCTTTAGTAATTAAGGGAGGAAACCAGACTTCCTCCTTCCCAGTGATGCCAGATGTTGCCGGCCTGGTCCTTGGCAGTGCTGGTGCAGGAAGCGTCCCTCATCCCCAGACACTCACATCCTTATGGTCTGAGGAGAAGCTGGCAGATGAATGCAGCAGGAGCACCAGAGATCAAACAGAATATACTGTTACTAGCTGAGATCCCCACCACGCTACTTGGGCCAAGACAGGACTGATCCTCCTGCCTATGGAGAGGAGGGACCAGGGAGGGGGAGATTTTTGGGCTGAGTTGATAGCAGAAGAAAATATTTTTCAAGCTGTAAATCTATTAAAGTAATCTCAGGCATTATAAGATTCCAGATGAAATGCTGGAATATGCTGAGTTTCTATATATTTTTTTTTCTGAAATGTTGAGTTAATTTGGGTCGATACTGAGCCAAATTTTGCCTTGGCGTAAGCAGGTGCAACTCCCCTGCCTTGCACAGAGCTACACCCACAGGCAACAGCACTGTCTTTTCCTCAAGTGATTTAAACAGAGCAGAGCACAGATGTTTCCAGTGCTTCATCTTTGAACCATGAACTACATCAATAACAGAAAACAACCTTTTCTGTCTCTCTCACACCCAAGTGGGGCCTGTTGGAAGGCTCTGTTTAAGCACAAGTCCTTGCCACCTTTCCCTATATTTATTTATTTATTTCCATTTACTGCCACTTTTACCCACTTTCTTTCCTTCCTCATCCTTGGTTTTAAACCTTTAGTTAATCTAGTATATTTTGTAGGGAAATATGTGGAACAAAGCAACCAGTCTTTTAAGCAATCAGTCTTGGGTTGTTTTTTTCTTTTTTTTTTGCACTGCAAAAATTTAACCTGGTCTTCACTCAGCATAGGACCTTGTGGGGTTCAAATCCCAGGTACAGATGAATCAATGTGCTCTTGGACCTCAGGAATGCAATATGTGCATGTACCATTACAAATCAGTGGTTAAAATGAAGCAAGGTAGAAAAAAAATCCCCAAACAAATCAGTAGATTTAATTTTTCTAGTTTTTCTCCCTGCAAATTCAATACATTTGATTTAATAAAAATTTACAAGAGGCTGGGCAGATATCCAGAGTATGATACTGAATATGATACTAGATTCCCTGGGACAAGATGATCATCTCCAGACATCCCTTTCAACCCCTACCACTCTATGATTCTAAATTTCCTTTAGAGGCATTCAGATTTTTTGCCGAGCTCTACCTGGACTTCCTTGTTCAAAGGAAAATGTAGGTCTTGGTAATTCCTTCCCATATGGGATGCTAAAATGGATTTGACGGGGGATAGTCCAGACTCCACTGCAGAAGCATCTCTTTCTTCTGTGACACTCTTTCAAATAATTCACAGCCTTGAACATTAAAGAAGCTTGATGATGCTGTCACCTTTGGATGAGACAGCCAGTTAATCTGAAAGCAATTGCTCCACCTCGCTGTCATGCAGGCTGCTGAAGCAGTTACACTGGGCATTTGCTTGGACATTTTCATCTTCTGTGGGTTTGAGTTTTTTTTTTAAGAGGCAGTGAGGATCCAGACCTGGGCAGGGTGCTGGAGCATATGTTATCTGCAACCCTGCTGGACCCTGTTCATGAAACATCTAGGCTTACTGCTCTGTTTCTTTTTTCAGCCTAATAAAGACCATCAATTCACAACTTAGATTCAGAAAAGCAATTAAAATTTTCTAATAAATTATTATAAAGTTGTAATTTATATTAATTTTTCTAGGACACTCAGTGGAATAAGCTATTGGTCTGTCAAATCTTCATTCCCACCTACAACTCCATGCTTCAGTGGCCCTGCTTTGGGCCATGCTGCCTTCAGGGCTCCCTTCCAGCCTGGACGGCTCTGTGATTCTAAGACATGCCTCTGTTGCATGCTACATAAGCACTGGGCACTGTGCAGGGCTTTCCTGACACTTGGGTGGGACGAGCAGCCTATGTCTTTTACACACATTTGTCCCCACACATTTGTTCTTGTTTCCATTTCTTGTGTCAGTGTGACTTTATTGCTTAGAAGACATTTAGGCTTTAGGATCTCTGCAGTTCTTAATCAGTATCTTATTCCCAGTTATCAGTTCTTATTCCCAGTATCTAGTCACCGGGAAGGGGATCCTGGCATAGGCAGGCAGGATAAGGAGGCACAGAGTGTCTCCAGAATACCCAAAAGTCAGTTTTAATACTCCTACACACACATGCTGCCTTGCCCTTCATTCAGAGCAATGCTGTCCACCTCCTATGACTATGGCTGAAGAAGCCTGCAGCTTAAATTTGCTTCCCCTTACACTCACCAGAAAGAGAAATTTTCACTTTGTGAGTGCTGTGCAAGTGAGGGGTGAAGGTAGAGTGAGAAACACCTCCCAGGTTCTTGCCACTGCCTCTGGGATGTGTGCAAACAGGGCAAGGAATCCCCATATCTTCAGACTACCAGGCAAACTCTGCTTTGAAAAATAACAAGGTCTATTATATACATGCAGAGCTATTCAACTTACTGATAAATACAGATATACATAAGTCAGAAGTACACAGATCTAATTCAGATCTAGTCAACTAGAATCACAGCATGGTAGGGGTTGGAAGGGACCTCTGAAGATCAACTCTGAGTTCAACCCCCCTGCCAGAGCAGGGCAAAACTAGTGCAGACCACGATCATGAAATAAGGCTGCTACAAATGAAACAGGAATTGAATCTCATATTTTCATAGATCTTATCTGTCCTCTTCCTCTTGTTTCTTTGAAATACCCAATTACATCTGACTAATACAATTGCAAGACATTTATTACCATCATTAGTGGCTTGAGTTGAAATCAGCTGTGAAATTGGGTGCAAATTAACTTGCAGAGTAAGCCAGGAACCTTGGAAATCGATTTTCTAAATGCCTGAGGGGCTCTGGTACTGGTTACAGAGCCACTGTCACACAGTTGGTCTGGGCCCTGGGGCAAGGAAAGACACAAGAAAAACAGTCAGTTCTTTTTCCAGTCCTGCTTGTGGCTCTGCTTTGGACTGAACTGTGTCCCACCTTCCACCAGGCACTGGGATGCTGAAGGTGTTGAGGAGGGGTGAATCTTTGTTACTTAAGACTGGGCTATTAATTCTGCAAGTGAGAAATACAAGGAAGGTTAAATCTCTACTTTCATTTTAAGTACAAAGCAAACTATGAGGAATGGAAGAACATAAATAGATCTCATGTGTTTCAAGACAGCTAATGAGGGTACCATATTATTAATCAATTGCTAAAATTCCCATGTGTAGTCATTGCTGGCTACATATTCCTTCATATTTTATCCATTAAAATTCTTCTGGAGCAAAACTCCAGCAAGTGCTTACCCCAGGAAGTTTCCCATCATGATGCCACAGGCAGCAAGTTGTGAGAGGTCTAAAGGTGTGCCCAGATACACCCAGGTATAGACAACTGCATTGGTGGGCAGACACACTTTTTAATAACCAAATGATGGGGAAATCAAGACACTTAGCAATCAAAAATTACCCAGAGTTGCTCTGAGCATTGCCTACAGGGAGAAAAACTAGTTACATATCCTGGTGTTTTGCTTTTCTATAATGTTTTCCTGCACATATACATTAATCTTGCCTGCAGCATCTCCAGACTCAGTCCCTGCCCAAGCCATATCCATTCCTATTTATTCCATCTCTCAGATATCCATCTATTGAAAGAAAAAAGTATTTCCATCCTCTCACAAAGGTGTTGTGAGGACCAATGTATTAAAGATGAGGAGGCGGTGTGGATACTGCAGTTACTGGACCATACAAATACCTGAGTAATATAATTAGGGCATTTTTATACCATCACAGATCTTTAAAAAAATGCTTTTCATTTCACAAAAAGCTCAGTGAGCAGGAGGTAGAGTTCTCTAAAGTTTCACATTTCTGCTTCACATTAGTGGTAGTCTGGAAGTGTCATTAAGTAATGTAGTAGAAAGTTAATTATTTTTAGTCAAGCAATATAACATGGCAATAAATTTTTTCAGCGAGATCTGTTTGAAAGGTTGATGACCTCATATAAACTGCTAAACATCAATAAATATCTTTCAACACAGGTGGGACAATATTTGAATGGTTATGGACAGAGAGGTAGAGTGCAGCTTGCTCAAGACCATTAAAGATCTCATGCTTATAGCTGAGCAATAAATGTCATCACTGCCACCTGTAAAACTATGCCCACTTGGAGCTGAATTTTTTCAGAAACAGCATTGCTGTGTTTGAAAATCAAAGATTTTAATTAAAAATTGAAGGCCACTTCAAGCAGAAAGTTTTTTAGGTAAAAGAAAAGCTGGCAATTGTCTTAGTAAAGTTTGATTATCTTTTGATTTCACTGAAACAGAATTCCTGAATCACTGAGCTTTACACTTCCCAAACAGAAACAACATTGTAATGAGCATCTTTTAGGTTTTGGACTCCTGGAAGCAAGTTACGATTACTTAGTAAAGTAGTTTTTCCATGTACCAATATAATCTCTAGGACAGGGTTTACTCTTCTATAAGATGCATCTATAGCTGCTAGTTACTGTGTCACTAACAGAAATGCGAGGGGAAAATCATCAAATGCTCTTCTGCCATGGCCTTCCAGCTTTGTACCGTGTTTGGATGCGTGCATGCTGGACAATCAACGTGCCAGGCCTTTATGAATGGAGGACAGCATATGCTGAATTATCTCAGTGGCATTCTGGGTACAATTTCAAAGCTAAACAATGCTTGCCTTTTAGATATGATTCATCTCCTGGGAGTTCGTGCCTTCACAGCACCTTTTCTAAACCAGGAAATAAACACTTGTTGCTAAGCTACTTCCACGCTTTGAAAAATCCCGCTGCTGTTCATTGTCCAGTTTGTGTTCTGTGAGCTGTGCTCCATCCCAGAGAGATTTTTTCCCTCCCTTTACCTTTGCCTTCCTGCCTGATGAAGCTAAAGAATCGCCTTGAGTCCCTGCTTCACTCCAGCACGTTTTGCCTCTTACACCAGTGACAAGCGTGCTGTGGTCTCACGTTGTGGCACCTGGCTGGGAAGCACCAGGAAGATGCAGATGAAAATTCTCCAGTCACAGACGGAAATCCTCTGGGCAGTAAGGCACCAAGCCAGCACTGGTGACCTTATGCTCCTTGCTGGAGTACTCCCTCAAGAACATGTTGATGTCTGGGCTGAGACACTTGATGCTCCAGCCAGCGCCAGCACTTTTGCCTAGCAGCTGAAGTAATCTGTCTCTCAAGGATCCACTCCCCAATCTTTCCATCTTCAACTTGGCTGCACATAAACTTTATACAGTATACAGTTTATACAGAATTACTTCCCGTTCATATCTTTTTAAGAGTATCTGTATTTAGGTTAACTAGGTTAGGAGTCATAAATAGGAATGGCTAATGGGATTGTACGAGCTTCCCCCAGATCCTGGTCAATATTTTAACTCTAACCTGTAATGCACTCTCCCTGAAAATTGCAGAACTGGGCGTCTCTTAAACAAATACAGCTAATCACTTTAACAGGTTGCTGACTTATTAATTGAATGGCATAGCAAATAGCTGTGACAGTGTGCCCAACATTGCCAGACGAGAAAACAACATCATTATGCAGGGAAGAATGTGCTCCATCTCAAGAGAAGAGGAAAAAAGTTTTATGCTACTCTTTTAAAAGAAGGGTGTTACTTAAGGGGGAGGGATTTATTTTATTTTACTTCTGTGTGGTTTTTTGTATGTGTGTGTTTGGTTTATTTGTTTGGGTTTGTTTGTTTTGTTTTTGTCTGGGTTTTTATGTTTATTTTTTGTTTGATTTTTTGGGGTTTATTTTTGGTTGGTTGGGGCTTTTGGGTGTTTGTTGTTGTTTGGTTGGTTGTTTTAATCTTTTTGTTGTTCTTGGATTTTGTTTGCTTGTTTGGGGTTTTGTTTGTTTTTGTCATTGTCATTGTTGTTGGGGGTTTTTTTGCCATGCAACTGGGAAGCCAAGGTTGAAACAATGACTCCAACACCCAGAGAGCTGGATTCTGGTTCTCCATATCCCAAGATATAGAACATCTGAGAGCACAGAGGCGGATTAAGAGGCAAATCCCGCAAAACACTTGGTAACGGCAGCAGCCGCAGCAGGACAAAATCCTACTCAGAACAAACCAAGTGTACATTGAGACTGTGCCTTTCTCCCGTCCCGTTTGCAGGTTCCTCCCCTCTCGTGGCCATTCCCGGCAGCTCCCTTGCCCCGCAGGCGCAGGGATGCCCGAGGACCGACCGGCGGCTGCCGAGGGA